>MU224945.1:5799700-5818265 GCA_018584345.1 Thuja plicata
GAGATGTATGCTAGATGAGTAGATGATTAGATGTATGAAAATGTATGCAAGTGTATGAATATGTGTGAAATGCACATGTTTTGATTTTATGTATGAATGGAATGCACATGTAAACATAGACGTGTATGTATGCAGATGATTTATGTTAACACACATGTGAATGGAGATATGTAAATGCAATGTATATGGTACTAAATCTCATGCAGGGTGGCATGACTTATGACAGATGCTAACCAAAAGAACTTTTGAAGATCGAGATCGAGGATCAAACACTTGTGTAATTGTGATGAAGCCAAAACGTTGAATAAGAATCCCTCAACGTACAAATCTAGGAGAACACAATGAAGTGACCATCGAAACACTATCTAGAATGAAAGCCTAGAATAAAAGTGCAATCCTATGCTAGATGCAATCCCTAGGACATGGTTGTTGGACTCATTTAATAGTTTTAACCATAGATCATTTTTGGAACATAAGAGTTGATGCAATCCTTACTGGTGCCACTACAACCATAAGAATATGAATATGAATTTCACCGGATTAGATATGGGAAAATAACATAAGCATTGGGGCACAAAAGTTGAGATGACCTAAACATTGTTTCCAGTTTGATATAGCAAGAGTACACCAGTATTGAGGCATTCAAAGCCAAGATAACCATGAGTGTGATCTTGTGTAAACAAGAAGAGCAATAACATTCAAGGAGATAGTTCCCACCTCACCTTAGCATACAAGTAAATAGGATCAAGGGATGTGAGGCTTTTCTGCCTTAATGTAGGAGATCTTATCACATACACCCTATTTATTAGATGATGCTAGATCATCGAGACCACACCAACAAGAAGTAGACAAAGAAAAGATTAATGAAAATCAATGAAAATAGATAAAATACAAATAGAAGTTCAACATACTTCAGCCAGTTTCAAAATTTTCAGATGTGTATATGTATAAGGGTGTTGAGAAACACCATTGTGCTTGTGAGTGTTTTGTGTTTGATTGCTATCGATATGTTGTTTACGTTTGTGATATCCAATGCGTGTTAAGAAACACAGACATGTCCAGAGATAGTGTTAAGAAACACTTTTGATTAGGGTTTTGAGAAACACCTGTTTGTGTCCGTAGTGAATTGTCCTTCATATACGAAAAGATTACTGACTTTGGTGTAATTCAAATATGACTGACTTGACTCATACTATGAGGAAAAATATGATTTGATTGCCCCATGATATGACTCTAGATCGGTGTCAAGTCAGGAGGGTTCTTAGAGAACTCAAAGTGTCACAAAAGTGACTGAAAGCTATATACAAACTGAGGCAAAGGATTTCCAAGATAGATGCACATAGATGCTAAAGCGTACATGCAAAATTGATGCATGACTAATCAAGTTGGTTAAAGACAAAATAGAGTGTAATTCTGTAGATATCCCTGAGCATAATAATGATGAAGAATGAGATGAACTGAAGTGAAAAAATTGATAACAGGTATTATGTACTTAGAATAGATCCGAATATCTACAAATCAGACTTGTATTTGAACTAGATCATTACTGTATCAGTTGAACCATTGTTACAGATAAATCTCTTAACTGAGTGGGATAGGAAATCCTTATTAAAACATTCAGAGAATGTTAATTATTTTCTTGTTGACCCCATAGTGAATTCATGGTAAAGAGAGAACTGGTAGTTTTAAATCTTCTAACAAGGTCACATTTAACAGTGTGCATTGTAACATTTAACAGGGTTGGCTTTTCACTGAGCTCACTTTAGAAGAGTGAAAATATTTTAGGTTGCCGGTCCCAAAAGGTTTTTCTCTTAACAGGGTTTCCACGTTAAAAATCTATGTGTCAATGTATATGAATGTTGTGGATTGTTATTTTAATTTACACTTTATTTTTTTCACCTAGATCGGTAATCACACTATTAATTTATTGATACTCGGTAAATACTAATGATGAAAGTTTTAGTTTATAGTTTATATTTTCACCAAGGAGAGTTCTATACGATTGAATTTGTTTTGATATACATCTAGAAAAATTTGGGATTGTAGGATAATTTTTTGAGGGCACCGATTCTAACTAATTCACCACCCTCTTAGTTATTGTAACAATTGGTATTGACAACATTTGTGACTTGGGAGTGTTAAGAAAATGATATTGATATGATCACAAGAGTGCTTGACACTTCATAAGAATCATGCAAAGTAAGTGTACACAAATCTTGAAATCTTGTATCCTTCAAATAGTTGAGAAGGGTTGATTATATAGAATATGAAAAATGATTTGGTCAGATGAGATCAATCCCATAGATTGGAGAATGAATGGTTGAGATCAAAAGGAACTAGAGAAGCAATCAGTAAACTCCACCTCTTCAAATAGGAGAGAAGAGGCATTTTTAGTTAACTGAGGAGCAAACAGTAAACTCCACCTCTTCAACTTGGAGAGAAGAGGTGATGTTTTAGTTAAACTAAAAAGAAACCAGTAAAATCCACCTCTTCAACTTGGAGAGAAGAGGTGATGTTTTAGTTAAACTGAAAAGAAACCAATAAACTCCACCTCTTCAACTTGGAGAGAAGAGTGGATGTTTAGTTAACTGCAAAGTTGATCACGAGTTACCTTTTTGAACTTTGAGAAAGGATTTATTTGAATATTTAATTGATTTTTGTAATTTTAAGTATTCAAACATGAGATAATTGAATTCTTTTTGATTTAGAATTGAATTATTGAGTGAAATTAAATTAATTCCATGAAGTTAATTTAATTAGAAGAATTAATTAATAATTTTAAATATTTAAATTTAAACTTTAGGAAATTGAATTGAATTAATTAGTAAAGATTAATTAATTAAGGTTAAGTAATTAAATAAAAATAATTATTTAATGAATTTTGATGATATGATTAAATTATTTGGGGAATGGACTTAGAAGAAATAAATGGTTAATTAAGGATTAAGAAGCCACTAGTTAAGAGATGAGTGTTTTAATGTAAGGTCTCAACTATGTCCATTTTAGGGTGTCTACATTTTCCCCTCTTTGATGCATTATGGCTTCTCGCACTGTGTCAAAGAATCTTCTGTTTTGATCCTACCCTAGCTTGCCCCGATGATAGAAGATAAATTTATTCCCCCTCAACAAATTAAGCAAAAAAATATGTCAGATGAGCATTAATTTGTTGAAAATGTGAATCTTTATATGATGATGATGAATGCATTCCTATGTCATCTATGATGATATTGATGATGGATGCATTGATTATATGAACTACCATGTATGATGTATGCACATGTTTTATTGTGATAGGAAGCAGCCAAATGAAATATATGAGTGATGAAACCAAGTCGCTGCCATATCTTCCAATTTTATTCATCATTGCACCTTATTATGAAAAGGAAGACACTCAAATGCACCCATACATTCACCATATGGATACTGTTATGATCTTTGATAACCAGAAGTAGAGAATCTAAAAAGAAAGGGAACCAAGTGCACCTATATATTGACCATCTAGATACCGCTATGATCTCTGATGAAAAGGAGAACCAAATGCACCAAGATATTGACCATCTGGATACAGCTACAATTTCTGATAAGAAGTAAATTACCAAGAAAGAAAACCAAATGCACCAAGATATTAACCATCTAGATACCCCTATTATTTTTTTGATAACAAGTAAATAATAGATAAGGATTGTTCAATTATTTTCTAGGGGTTAGTTCAGATCATGGAGTTGCGTGGCTACCAGATATTTGAAAGCTCCTACTGTATTTATCCTGAATCATCATTGCTCCAAAATTGAATTGAATAAACCCACAAACAACAATCAAAGAAAAAAATATCATTGTCCATTATAGACACTCTCATCACTCAGTGGTATCCTTGAGTACGATAAGAACACAATCATGAAAGAAAAAATGACGACAGACTAAAATGACTAACTTACTCAACAGTTTATTGTTCCTTGATTTGCTTGTTTTTCATGCTTGATTGTGTCTGGTCTTAGGAATGGATGACTCATATAAGACCGATCTGTCTATTTTTGAGTATATCCATCACTGTATAAGATAATTTATAGTTTAATTGATGATTGATTGAATCAATTGTTTGATGACAAATTGGTTTGGTCATAAAGCCGAGTCATATGAGTTCATTGCTGATTTGCAAAGCTCACACTTTTGACATTTGATTGATTGTTTGATCGACATTTGCTTGTTGATAACAAAGATGATTTATTGCTGAGATTTGTAATATTTGATTTTTTAATGATGATTGATTTTTTCAGGACATTTTTCTCTTTTTAGGATTTTTGATGACTTTTTAAAGATTTTTAGATTTTTCAGGACTTTTTTCTCTTTTTAGGATTTTTGTTGACTTTTCAGGATTTTTGATGACTTTTTAAGATTTTTAGATTTTTTAAGAATTTTAGAATTGCCCCTAGTCTGGTGAACTAGTACAAACCATGGATAAGTGTGATGATCAAAGGGGATTGCACTTCTAAAAATAAGCTTGGGTAGTCAACTTGCAGGGAGTACAAGCTTGAATGTTTTGGAGTTCATTGATGGCAAAGTGGGACCTTAACACTTGGCACCTGTTTACCAAGTTTTCACCAAGGTACCTACCCAATAGTGGATGTTTGTTAGGTTTTCACTGAGAGAGCAATTGTGTTTCTCTTTAATTTTTTTTTTCTTTTTTATTTTTTTGTTGTCGCTAAGGCACCTGTTTGCCAAGTTTTCACCAAGGTAACTTTTTATATTTTTATATTTTTTGATTTTTGATTTTTTGGATTTTAGATAATTTTCCTTGACCTTGAGACCTCAGGTATGGAACCTTTTGAGGTGCTTGTTGTTGATATGACCTAGGAGCTGATATACTTATTGAGTTTCTAGTTGATATACCCCATTGTTGCATGATGTGATGATGATGTAGGGTCCTAGCCAATTAGGCTTAAAATTTCTTGGTTTAACCCTTTTTGCTTGGTTCTTTTGATTCTCCATGAGGACAAGATCTCATGCCTCAAAGGTTCATGGCCTGAACTTCTAAGGTAATTCTGATAGCCTTGTAAGTGATTCATTTCATTATGTCTTTTCTCATCTAACGGTTCCAGTTCATTGATTCTTGCTACTCTGTAGTCTTCATCTGAAATGATGTTCTTCAGTGAGATTCTAAGGGATGGGATTTTAACTTTGAGGGGTAGGACTGCCTCTGATCCATATACTAGTGAGAATGGAGTTTCTCCTATAGGGGTTCTCACACTATTTTTGTATTCCCACAATGTGAGACTAAGATGTAAATGCTAGTCTCGCCCAGATTCATTGACCACTTTCCTTAAGATCTTTAAGATGGTTTTGTTAGTGGCTTTAGCTTGACCATTTCCTTGGGGATAGAAGAATGAAGAGAAACTTTTCTTTATCTGGAAATTTTCATAAAGATCTTCAACATATTGATTTTGAAAAGGTGTATCATGATCTGTGAGTATGGTTTGAGGGATTCCATATCGATAGATGATGTTGTTCAGTATGAACATGGATATTTTCTTACTAGTGATGTATGTGAGAGGAATTTCTTCCACTCATTTGGTAAAGTACTCCATCGCTACACTTGTGTAGATGTGACTATTAGAAGCTATTGGTGTAATCTCTCCCACTAAGTCAAATCCCCATTTTGAAAATGGCCATGGAGAAGTGATGGGGTTGAGTTCTTGAGCTGGTGCATGGATAAGATCTCCATGAATATGACATTTTCAGCACCTTTGTACATATTTTTTAGCATTTGTCTCTACTATGGGCTAGTAGTATCCCATTCTGATGATCTTATTTTCCAAACTATTGCCACCTTTTTGGGCCCCACAAATTACCTCATGTACCTCATACAAGGCTCTCTAGGATTCTGTGGAACTGAGACATCATAAAAGAGTTCCATCTAGACTTCTTCTATAAAAAGTATTAGCGAGAATACTGTACCTAGAGGATTGTTAGATGAGGGACTTCTTTTGGTTTCTAGATAGGTCAGGTGGTAGGGAACTATTTTGGAGGTAGTTATATACTTCATGGTACAGGGGGAATCAGGACCAACGAGGACACACACTGACTTTGTTATCAAAGCTTTATGTGCCCATATCATTAATTGCTCTACTAGAAATTGGAATCTGGTTTTGTTGCCTAACATTTAGATCAAGGATGGTACAGTAGCCATCACATCCAATGCTTTATTTTGAACCCTTGGAACCTACTCAAATACAATGAAATGGAAAGAAGCTCACAACGTGTCCATCATCTCTCTATATGGGATCAATTTGTTTGTCTTTTGTCATGTAGTGATTATTGACTTGACTGGTGACTAATTGGGAATCACTATATACTCTTAGGTTCTTTATCCTCCATTGTATAGCTCTCTTCATTCTGATGACTAGAGCTTCATACTCAACTATGTTGTTTGTGCATGGAAAGTTGAGCTAGAAAGACTTTGGAATTACATCATTATGTGGATTAATGAGTACTATCCCTAATCCTACACCATGGTTCATATATGACCCATCAAAGAATAATTTCCAGACCTCTACTATCGGTTATACTATGAGGATCAATTCATCTGGGAAGTCAGACACAATAGGCTGATGATCTTGTATTGGTGCTTCTAGTAGTTGATCCACAGTTACTTGCCCTTTAATACCATTTCAATCCAAATACTCTATGTCAAATTCAATTAAGACCATGAACCATTTGGTGAGTCATCCTGTTAAGGCCACTCTACTCAACAAGTACTTCAATAGATCTATGTGTGCTATGAGTTTTATTTGATGACTTAGCATGTAATGTCTTAAATTTTGGGAAGCAAAGACAACTGCCAAAATTTAATTTTCAGTTGTTGAATAATTTATCTTGTAGCCCACCAGTATTCTTCTGAGATAGTAAATGGCTCTTTCCTTTCCCCAGTCATCATATTGTGCCAAAAGAACACCCAGTGATGAATCCATTACTGAGATATATAAGAGGATTGGCCTTCCTTGAATGGGTGCACCAATATAGGAGACTTTAATAGATATTATTTTAAGGTTTGAAATGCTTTCTTGCATTGTTCTATCCATATAAAGATCACATCTTTATATAGTAGGTGCTGGAATGAGTGACACTTGTCTGCCAGTTGGGTGATGAATTGCCTAATAGATTGTAGTCTTCCTTGTAGACCCCATAGTTGCATTATATTTTTTGGTTGTGGCATGTCAAGGATGGCCTTGACCTTTTCTAGGTCCACTTCAATTCCTCTATGTGATACAATAAATCTAAGGAGCTTTCCAGTAGTAAGTCCAAATGCACACTTCTTTGGATTAAGTTTGACCTTGTACTCCTACATTCGATCAAATATCAGACCCAAAACTTGTAGGTGAGTTTCCTTGAGATTTGATTTAGCTAGTATGTCATCAGTATAGTCTTCCATTATTTTATGAATTAGATTGTGAAAGATCATGTCATTTCCCTTTGATAAGTTGCACCTGCATTTTTGAGGCCAAATGGCATCACATTATAGTAGTAAGTTCCCTAGGTAAATGTGAATGTTGTCTTATGTTGGTCCTCTGGCGCAATCTTGATTTGGTTATATCTAGAGAAACCATCCATGAGTGACAACATTTGGTGCCCTGCTATCAGGTCAACTATCATGTCAATGTTTGGTAGAGGAAAATCATCCTTGGGCCAAGCTTTGTTCAAATCTTTGAAATATGTGCATATACGGATCTGAATAATGTGTTTTTTTATTGTCACTAGATTAGATATCCAATCCACATATGGAATTTGTCTTATGAAGCCTGCATCTAAGAGTTTCTTCAATTCTTCTTTGACAAGTAAAGAGATGTGCAGATGCATCTTTCTTAATCTTTTTTTAACTCATTTTTCATTTGGAAACAATGCCTGATGATGTAGCACTAGCTCTAGATCCAAACTTGGCGTTTCTACATAAGACCATGTGAATTTGATTTGACTTTCCTTGAAGAAAATAATGAACCATTCTCTTTCCTCTAGTGTAAGATATTTAACAAAATAGACATGTTTAGGGTTCATCTCATCCCCTTTATTGAGTTCCTCTATTTCTTCTGCTAGAAATGCTAAATTTTTTTCTGTTAAGGGGAGGAGTTCCAACTTTCCATCCTCTGGCACCTCAGAGAGGTTTTCACTAGAAGATACGTCGTTTATTTTTTTTCTATTTTTTATGGTCAGAAAGTGCCTTTTAGTTTCCACTTACTGACTATTTTTTTTTTCTTTTGATTTTTCTTATGCGAATTGAAAGAGGAGCCTCCTCCCCAAGGTATGCTAATATGTCTAGGTTAAAGAAGAAGCCTTCTTTGTGGTCTCTTGATGGCATGCCTTCTCAAAGCCTCATGAAATATGTTATGGCTTCATCATTCTTGCAAATATCTATGTTAGGTTGTCCTTGTTGATCCCATTCTATCAATTTGGGGGAGACTAGACAAAGTTTCATGTGGGGTTATGTCTCTATTTGGGTGTGTTGGGACTATTTTAGGTTTTCTGAGTCATGCTAAAACTTTGGGTTCCTAGTGTCAGTCTGTGCCCTAAACATCAAAGTATTTTCAAGTGTGCCCTCAGGTTTTTCTAAAAATGTATGTATCCTAAGAAATTATGCTTTGAAAATGCATGTAATCCTTAAACCCTAAGTCTGATTGTGCATTTACTTGAAAAACCCTAAACCCTCGTAACCTTGTTCTATTTTGAAGTTACTTTTTTTGTGTAACTTAAGTGTCTTTAAGTCATGTTCCTTTCATCCTTGCCTTTATCTCTTGATCTTGCAATCGAGATAGAATATCCCTTTTATCTGGTGACTTGGCGAAGCTCTTTATCTCTCAATCTCCCGATGAGATAAAATATGCTCTTTTCTTTCTAAGATTATGTATGGGCCCTAGATCTAGTTTTCATCATGTGGCTAGCACTAGATCTCATAACTTAACTCAGGTCATGAGAAATATTTGGAGATTCAAAGATAGCCTTTATCTCTGAATCTCATGATCTAACTCAAGGTGAGGATAGAGTTATCTTTTTCCTTTGTCGTTGGATTGCTGAATGGAATCAAAGTTAAGTGAATTGTTCCAAGACTTGGTGAGGATCCTTGATCTCATCTCAGATGAGAAAATAGTGGTGAATCTCTAGAAAATAGTCAAGGTCAAGCTTTTATTCAGTTATTGGGAGAGGGTCATTGATCTTGTTCTATCCTTGTTTTGATTGTGTGATCAACACGTAGTTTCCCAATTAACTCTAGAGTTATTATTTGATTAAGAAACTTGGAGTTTTAGTTATCTCCCAATCTCTAAATGAACCTGTGGTTAGGCTAAGTCTAGTAAATTTTATTGTGAGACTTAGAGGTAGCTTTGTTATGTGATCTCAGAATGGAAGTGCAGTTAAGGAAATGGTCTTGAGATTCAGCATGAGCCATTGGATCAAATCATGTTCAAGGGTTGTCTCCTAATCTTGGAAATAATTGGTTAAGTACTAATCCATTTAGAGACTCAGTGTTGATCGTTGATTAAAGAAAATATCTAGGGCTAGTGCATGATCTCTAGATAAAACCTGAGTTAAAAGAAACATTTAGTGACTTGGAGATCTATTCATTCACTAAATCTCCAGATGTGATTAGGGTTAGGTGTAGTTAGTTCAAAACTGAGTCAGGTTTTCCAATGGAAGATCTAGACCATTGATCTAAGAAAAGATGTGTTTGTCATTGAATCACTAGAAAAGGTCAAAAGGTCAAGAAACATTCAGTGATCAGGAGGTAATAAAATAAGATGCAAACACGTGTCTAAGTGGCAGTTGAGATCTGTGGTTATCGTCAAGTCTCAAAGTAAACCCAAGGTAAAAAAAAATCATTTAGCGATTCAGAGACTGCTTTATCTCTGAATCTTGAGACTTGACTAGAGTTAGTGTAAACATTGGGAGATTACGAGATAGCCTTTATCTTGTAATATCGGAATAGACTGGAGTTAGTGTCAAGAATTATGAAATCAAAATCAAGATCAAGGATTGGTGCTAGATCTCTAAATGAACGATGAGTTAAGGAAAAGTGTTCACCGATTCAGAGACTCAGTTATCTTTGAATCTTGTGATTCAACCTAGACTCTAGAAGGGGTTACACTTTTTGCCTTATTGCTGAATCTCTGAATGGATTTAAGGTTAGGTTAAAAGATCAAAGACTTAGCAAGAATCATCATTCTCATCTCAGATGAACAACTATAGCTAGATCTCTAGATGAGACTCAAGTTAATAATTTTATTCAGTGACTTGAAGTTTTCCTTTATCTTTGAATCTCCATTATTGATCATGGTCAAGTAAAGTCAAGTTGAGTTACATTGTGATATTCAAAGATACAAAGAGATGAGTTACTCAGTGTTTTGAGGTTAACTAGAGGTAAAGTAAGGTTAAAATGTGTGGCTGACGCTAAATCTTAGAATGAAATCAGAGTTAGGTAAATCATCCAGTGACTCAACAAGAACCATTGATGAAATACAAGATTTGTGGTTGGCGCTAGATCTCATAATGTAACCCAAGTCAAGAAAAAAATTTAGAGATCTAGAGATAAAGAAGTCACATAATCTCAAGATAAACCATGGTAAAGCTCAGTGTAGTGAAATCCTGAGGATCTTGTTCTCGCATCATTCTAAGGAAATAAATTAAAAAGGCCAAGGTTAATGAAAGATTGAAGATCCTAACAAAGTATAAGTACTCTGCTAAGTTGTAAAAAGGAAAGAAAAGCAATCCAATCAGATGTCATCTTGAATGTTTTAACATATTATAAGGTTTTAAAAGACAAAAACCAATCATGACCTTTTATATCCAATGTTTAAATTCAATTACCTGTCAACTTCAGGCACCACGACTAGGAAATAATTGATTTCAATACTTGCAGAGTTATTTTAGAAGTGATTGAGAAACGGTTTTATAGAGTTATCGATTAGATTTTTGCCTTGATTATTCAATAAGAAATAGGCTTAGTACTTGTACATTCTACTTTTCAAATTATTTAGAAGATTAGAGTGAGAATTGGATAACTTACAGAGATTTGTGAAGAGAGTCTTCTTCAGAGAAAGACAATTCAAAGACCAACAAAGATGAGTCAAGCAGAATCTAGTGAGGCTCCAGCCAGTTGGGGAAGTAAGGATGCAGAAGAAGAATAGAAGGTTAAAATAAACTACTCAGAGGAGTTTGTCACTTTTCTTCCTAGAACAAATCATCATAAAAAGGTTAGTGACGAGTACTTCTCAGACTTCATGTATAATTGTAGGAATCTTGTCACTCCTAGGTGTTCTGGGTATCACTAGTTCAATTATTTTCATAGTAATAAAGATAGAAAAATCCTTGTCTCAAATCCTTGGACACTAGGTTTGGCCAAGTTAATAGTCCCAGATATCTTTCTAGATGCATACTTGTTAGTTGAATTGGCCATAATATCTGATACGGTCTCTAAAACCCATCAGAAAGCATGAGGAGACAACCCTAGTCACCTTGGCTAGGGCTTCCTTTATGAAAGTGTTTGGTATATACCATGCCTCTGCCACATAAATTGAAGGAAAAATATAGTAGATAGGTCAAATTGGTCAAGAATTTGATTCTTAATCACATGCCTAGATCAAGTAGAAACTACATAGCCCCACTACACCCTTCTAAGGGTGAAACGTATGAGTTCAAGGATCTGAGCTTTTACATGAAGTTCTTAGCTTATGGGCTATGTAGAACATTGGGAATTGATGGGTATAATGAGAAAATTATTGCGGATTTATTGATGATCATCTTAGACATAAAAAATTCCCATGTAAATACTAATTTTGATTATATTCAGTATATTATTGATAGGATACATGAGGGCCTTATAAGTATCTAGAGAAAGAATAACCCAAAATTCATGCATTATTCAATTCTAATGCATTTGGTTCTATTCCACAACATAAAGAGCATGGATACACAGAATTTGAGACCAAGGACATGCTTTAAAGGCCAGGAAAACCTTATGCAATTCTAGATTAGGGTTTGGAACTATACATCTAATGATAATGAGTTATGTGGTTTTAAGAATTGGATTGTATATCCAATTCTAACTATACTGGGTACAAATATAACTAGGTTAACAATCAAGGTGCTAAGACTTCTAAGGCCTTGTGAGTATGTGGATAAGTGGCCAGGAGACCACAAATGGGGAGATTTCTATTTGGAAAAGACCTACACACTAATAAGATTCTATGGATGTTCTTAGCCCGTACATATACTTCCAAAGTATGTTCTTCCAAGGATTACCTTAATGGAGTTCATTTGGCAACTCATATGGACAGGAAAAGAGCACTTGGCCCCTCATAGGAATGGTACATTTACTCCAAGGAAGTTCAACATTGCTGATTTTACTGTTGGGAAGAAGGCCATGAAGGAAATAAACAAGCGGTTGGGGAAATACAAGATGAGCATGGCCCTATACAGGTATGTGGACCCCTATACAGGTATGTGGACCCCGAAGGCTTCATCAAAAGTGCCAATAAATTGCTAACCCCAAGTGTCACTACCATCAAGGAACTTGAAGGGTGTGATGAGGAGGATGTTATAATAAATATTCTTTAGGATGAAGAGGTAGAAAAGAGAGTTGCAAAATACTTGGACCTCATACACTTGGAAAAGGAAATGAAAAAGGTAGGGATCCCTTATAGAGGTTTCTTCCGGGGAATGCCTTATATGACCAGGATTACAAAGATGATCAAAATGTATGACACTTTATATAACTAGGTGGAGAATCAGATAGAAGAGAAGCAAAGGGGTCTTGACCAAAACTCATCCTTTGAGTATGAGGAAGATAGTAAAGGAGGATATAGTATATAGGATATACAACCCACCTTAGAAAGATGTGCCACTTGGTTTTGACTAGAGAACAAAAGCTCCTGATACTGAGGCAACAAGTGAGCCTCATAGAGGATAGAACAAGGAGTACCCTTACAATTGAAAGAAAATGAAAGGAAGAAAGATAGAGTAAATGCCCTAGTCACTGGTAATAGATAGTACTATCACCAATTAAGGAAAACCATCAAAGAGGTCCAAGAGGAGGTGGAATTTCCCCTTCAATTATGCAAGGATGAAAGAGATCTCTATCAGGAAGAGTTTATGAATGATGATGCACTTATTAAAACTGATGAGTTCAAGAAATTTCTCATTTGGAGAAAGAAACAAGAGATTGGATATTTATTGTAGATAATAGAAGGTGATACTCTAGGGGATGAAACATTGCATGCTTTGAAAGCCTATGACCCTGAATCTAGAACCATAACACCAGAGGAGGATAGGGAGTTGGAAAAGTCTAGTGGGATGTTGCTTATGCCTAGATGGGGTCTAGCCTCTAAATTTATCATTAATTAGATCGAGAAGCAACTAGAGGCTCAATTCTCCTGAGAGATTCAAGTGGGAGAGAAGATAAGAGGTTGTGGAAATGATCCAAGATACCAAACTCTAGCTATGTGGTCCTTGGCTCAAAGAACACAAAATCCACGTCTGGTAAATGTAGAGGAAAAGATACATGGGGACAAGATAATTTGGATTGTCTAAAATACCTCTGATTTAGAGATCCCTAAGGTTGTAACTCACTTTGCTTTCCTGAATGAGGAAAAAATAGAGAAACTGTCAGCAAGATATGCAAGGCTCTTTGATGAGTCAGTTACTGTGGAAAAGGACAGAG
This sequence comes from Thuja plicata, assembly GCA_018584345.1. Classification (NCBI taxonomy): domain Eukaryota; kingdom Viridiplantae; phylum Streptophyta; class Pinopsida; order Cupressales; family Cupressaceae; genus Thuja; species Thuja plicata. The sequence goes on from MU224945.1 coordinate 5,813,397, forward strand.
AGAAGGGCCTAATACAGATCAAGGCATTACAAGAGCAAGTAGAGGATTTGAAAAAATAGTTGGAAGAGACTTCCAAAGATCTTCCTCCTCCAATTCAAGAGGTTTCAGGTGTGCAGACTGATGTCATTGAGGACCTTCCATAGGAAACAAAGAAAATAGACAAGGAAAGGAATGAGGATGCACTATCTGCATTTTTAAACATATTGCAACATAGGATATATATTTTGAAGGACTGATTAGATGTAGTACACAAGGCATACATTAAGTTACCTAATCTAGAAAAGGAAATAAAGGACCAAATTGCAACTCTGGACCCATTGTTCAGTGTGTCACCAGGCAGGGGATCTTTGTTTGAAAGGTTAGATGCACTACAACCTCATAGGGTTGATCTTCCTGAATCACTGTGCCAAGTCAGAGACTTGATAGAGAAAATTGACACTTCTTTATCCTTTTTCAAAGGAAAATAAAGTCAAGTTCAAGCAAGGTTAAGCATGTTTAATTCTGATTTCAGTAGATTCACCCCTCAAGATCAAAAGATAAAAATGGTGAGATAAAATATATTGAGGAATGGAGAGGAGATTTTGACACCTTGTTGCCTAAGAAGGAGGCTTTCCTGATAGAAGAAAATGTGTTGGACATGGACATATTTAATAAATCCTTGGATGAAGAATTTAAAGCTGAAACAAACTTTGTCAAGTTCATTACAGATATAAAGGCTATTACTGATGTCAGGTGGGAAAGACAATTGAATAAGTTACAGAGTATTAAAATCTTTAGCTGGCTAATAGAGGATGAGGTGACACTTTGGGAAAACAAAATCAAGCTGAAGAAGAAGAAGCCAACAACAATTGATATGGATGTAATAGATGAGGAGTGAATGACACTTGGCACCTAATCAATGAGCACATGGAGGGAAATCATCATTAGGACTAGTGTAAGTTAGCCTATCTTGGCAGTCACTAGGTCTCATAACAACTTTTAGAGGTTAGCCTGAATATATGCGGACAAAGGTGCCAACTGCAAAATATTTGAAATGATTGAAAATCATCTACTCAAGCTCTTTTCTTTTGTTGACTAAAATTGTAACTTATTTTTTGTCTTTAGTGATTTTTTCTTTCCTAACCATCCGAAGCTTGTTGCATCATGTTTCTTTCAGTATTCCAAGATGGATAATGTATACTATAAGTAGCAAGATGTATTGTATTGAAAAGGATGGTGAATTCACAACTGCGAGGCATATTTGTGAATTTTGTCTACTTTAAATCTTTTTGTTATACTGAATGTATTGAACAGATATATTTTAATAAAATATAGTACAAGTTCATATTTCATATCTATGATGTCTGTTAGTAATAACTGAGAGTGGGGGTGAATCAGTGGCCTCAAAAATTTATCTTTCAAACTTAACCACCAATCTATAAACCTCATATTATTATGTCCCTACAAGATGCATGCCATGAAATACTACTAATGATTAACTGTCTGTCATTTTTCTCTATCAATCCTTATTCTTTCTTGATTACCGATAAGTAGAATAACTATTTACCAAAACTCAGTAAATAAGAAGAGTATACCGATAAATCCAGAGTTAGCTATGTAAGATGCAAGATAGTAAAGAAATGAATCATACACACATAACACATGAATTTTTAACGTGGAAACCCTGTTAAGGGAAAAACCACTAGGACCGGTACCCCAAATTTTCACTCTTCTGAAGTGAGCCCTATTAGGAGCCAACCTTGTTAAAGGTTACAAACACACTGTTAAGTGCGACCTTGTTAGAGGATTTTATACATAGAGGTTGTCACTTAGTATCAGACATCTATTGCTACCATCCTTGAATCAACCTCCTTCTTAGACTATCAATAGGTATTGGGCAAGTCCAATGCTACTTTCATGAATCCACCTCGTTGGCTCTCCTTGAGATGTACCTCAATATATAGAAGACTGTTAAGTCCTACTTGGTTAAGAGACTTGATGCTTCAATGGTTAAACTAAAATACTATGACATGTTCATATTGCAACTTTGAATTATAGATTTTCAGATCTATTTAAGTACATTACCTCTCTGACCAATGTATCAATTAATCCTTGTGCTCCATACTTTCTGCTTTATGATGCTATGCTCACTGTTCATCAGTGTCTGCAGAATTCCTTAGCTCTTCCTTTAGCTTGTTTGATCATGAATGCATGAATTTTTTCTTCATTAGTTTCTCTTCATCATCCTCTTTCTATTCACTCCCCTTAATCCCATTCATAAATGAATTAATCTTGTCTCTTATATAAACATAATATTCATTGTTTCTTGATTCTTGATTCTTGGCATGAAAAACAATCCAACCAATTAGATTTAAAGCATAACTCCTAATTTTTCTTATAGATATATTCTTTCCAACTATACAAATCATCTTTAAATCAATCACTTATCTCTAGTCGAATAAAACAAAGTAGACAACTAGTTAAGTCTATTTTTAGCTCTGCCAGCTAGATATTTTGTCATTTTCTAAACTCTCTATTCCGTCAGTCACCATTGTAGTTAGTTGTCGGTGACAACTCATAGTTCCATTGGTGAGACTCTAGTTAGCTTCATGATCTCCGTCTGTCAGGCATCACTGGAATTTTACTCATCGGGCAACACTATCTTTAGCTCATCAGGAAACCTTCTGACTTTTCTTGTCGGGCATCCTGTGGTTTTGCTTAATCAAGAAACACTATACTTCTATTCATCAAGTATCACTGTGATTGTTCTTCTTTTCTCTGTCCATCGGTGTGCACTCCATCGGTGTTGTTTGTCACTTAGTGAATACTTGACTTTTATGCATTATTGAGAGCATAAACTTTGTTCCTTTGATTCTCTGAAGTCTTTGGCATTATGTACATGACCTTATAGATGATATTAAGTTGACATAAATGAAAATACAATACATTAATTGATTTAATGCCTTGCATTATCTTCAATTTAACATTGTCAAACATTCAATCAATTACATTTCATCAATCTCTCCCTTTGGCATTGATGGCAACATACTATATTATCACACTATACTATTGCTAATACAATATGAAATACAATAGTTGAGATTCATCAAACTACCAATATTTTTGTTCTGATAACCGATAAATGTCTGACCACCGGTAAGCTCTATTTTAGCTTAGATTTGATTCTTGCATCTCTCTATCTTTTGATGTGTTGTGTTCTCTCCTTGTGTCAATTTCTCTCCCTTGACTGTTCTTTTCTTTTGACATCTTTTTCTCTCGTCAGCAACTCTCCCTTTGTATAATATTTCAATACAATTCTCTCCCTTAGGATATAATCTCTCCCTATTGGAGTAATGTGATAGTGGATAATCTCTTTCCCTTTCCAAAAAGATCTGATAATATGGATAATTTCTCTCCCTTTGACAACAATGCCAAACAAATATTTTACAAATATCTGACATTCATGTCAAACACTCAATTTTCTCCATCCATAATATATTCCTTGAATTTCCCTTACCCATCAGCAATATGCTCTAGTGCTCGGTGAAGATATATACATGTCTGTATATAGATGTAGCTTGGAAGTTCATCTCTTTTCTTGCATCAACATTACTGATATTTTGATAATATGTGGGCTGATGCAACCTTCAGTCATTTTACTGACTGGTAGACAAGGGTTTGGCCCCTAGTCTTTTTCTCAAGTACTCAAATGTATCCTTGGGTAGTGGCTCGGTGAGGATATCAGCTAATTGTTCTTTGGATTGCACATACTCAAGTGTCACTTCCTTTGCTTGCACTTGTTCTCTCAAATAATGATACTTGATGGCAATGTGTTTAGTCTTAGCATGCATGATTGGATTCTTGGAAATGTTTATTGCACTGGTGTTATCACAATACATAATTACTGGTTCTAAGATCTTCATATGCATACCTCCCAGTAACTGTTTGATCCATGCAATATTTGAGCAATTTGCAACAGAAACAACATACTCTGCTTCTACAGTAGAGTGAGAGATGCATCCTTGCTTCTTGCTAATCCATATGACAAGTCTGTCACCCATAAAGAATGCTCCTCCAGTTGTGCTCTTCCATTCATCAAGATTTCCAGCCCAATCATCGTCGGTAAACACCTTAAGTTCAAATTTTCATTCTTTTCTATACCATAAGACATATTACTCAGTATTCTTTAGATATCTTAAAATTCTTTTCACAGCAGTCATATGTGACTCCTTGGGGTTAGCAGAAAATATTGCAACTATTCCTACTACATGTGCAATATCTAGTCTAGTGTGTACAACATACATGAGTTTTCCAAGCATTGATTTGTACAAAGTCTTATTTACCTTTGTTGTCTTGTCCTCCTTTGTCAACTTACATCCAATAGCCATCGGTGTTCCAACTGGTTTGGAATCTTTCATCTTGAATATTTTCAGGACCTCTTTAATGTATTTGGACTTTGTAATGAAAATACCTTCACATTGTTGCATGATTTGTAGACCAAGAAAGAACTTGATCTCTCCAAACATAGACATCTCAAACTCTTTTCTCATCTCATTAGCAAATTATTTGCATAGCATATCATTGCCTCCAAATATGATGTCATCAACAAATATTTTAACAATCAAAGTGTTAGCATCAGTATCTTCCTTCAAATAAAGATTAGTATTTTCACTAGTCCTTACAAATCCAATACTTATAAGATAGGAGTGAATTCATTCATACCAGGCTCTAGGAGCTTTTTTTAATCCATACAAGACTTTATTAAGTCTACATACCATGTTTCTCTTGTCTGGATCTACAAACCCTTCTGGTTTCTCAATGTATACCTCTTCTTCAAGTATTCCATTTAGGAATGTAGACTTGACATCCATTTGATATACCTTGAATCCT
>MU224945.1:5818315-5831364 GCA_018584345.1 Thuja plicata
AGTATTCTTACACCTTCTATCTTAGCAACGGGTGCAAAGGTTTCTCCATATTCAATACCTTCCTCTTGTGCATACCCCTTGCATACTAGTCTTGCTTTGTTTCTTGTGACTTCTCCATTCTCATTCAACTTATTCCTGAATATCCATTTAGTACCGATGACATTCTTTTCATCTATTCTTGGCACAAGTGACCATGTCTTGTTCTTCTCAATCTACTCAATCTCATCATTCATAGCACTTATCCATTCTTCATTATCAAGTACACCATTGACAGATTTTGGTTCAAACTCATAAATTAAACAATGTGAGTTTAAAGACTTACTTCTTGTTCTTGTACCAGCTTTCTTATCTCCTATGATCTGGATCTCTGGATGGTTCCTTCTTACATATCTTGCAAGTATATGTACAACTCTTTGTCTATCAGCTTGATCATCATTTTGTCCTTTATTATGTTCTTCATCACCTTGCACATTATTTTGATCATTATCCTGACCGTCGGTATTTGCAGCCTGACCATCGATTGCAACATTCTATTTTTTAGGAATTCAACATTATTTCTTAGGTAGAATGTTGGGTTCTTCACAGTATACAAACTTTTTGTAGTCACCAGGTTATTTTGTGCTTTCTAGCTCATTCTTTTTTGCAAATTCATCTATCTTTACGTTTGCAATTTCAATAATTTTGTTATAAGCCTTTCTTTTGGTGGAATAGCCTGGAAAGATACCTTCATCACTCTTGGCATCAAACTTTCCATTGCTATCATCCTTTAAGATATAACATTGACTACCAAAGATTTTGAAGTAACTTACATTAGGTGTTTTACCATACCATAGCTCATAGGGTGTCTTCTTTGTGTCCTTCTTCACTTCTACTTTGTTTAATGTGTAGACAACAGTACTGATAGCTTCCCTCCAAAAGATTTAGGTGATTCCTTTCTCTATCATCAGTGTTCTAGAACAATCAACTATTGATCTGTTCCTTTTTTCAGCAATCCGATTTTGCTGCGGTGTTCTTGGTGTAGAAACCTATCTTTTTATACCATACTCATTACAAAAATTAGTGAATTCATCTGATATAAACTCTCCTCCTTTATCTGATCTCAAACATTTTAGATCCTTACCACTTTGTTTCTCTACCATAGCCTTATACCATTTAAACAACTTGAATGCTTCAGCTTTATCTTTTAGAAACATAACTGTCATCATTCTAGAGTAATCACCAACAAAGAGAATAAAATATCTATCTCAAAAATAACTCTTTGTCCTCAATGGTCCACATAGATCAGTATGGACTAATTCTAGAATATCATCAATGTATGGGTTTTACTTTTGAAACTAGACTTTGTCATCTTACCTTTTTGACAATTCTTGCACATGATGTTGTCGGGCTTTGACATCATCGATAAGCCTCTTACATTTCTTCTTCTGCTTATTTTCATCATGTTGTCAAAATTTACATGAGATAGTCTTTTGTACCACAGCCATATGTCTTCATTTCTAGCCATTAAGAAAGTGGTGTTAGTATCATTCATATAGAATAAGTTACCTTTAGTCTATTCACCGGTACCAATCAGTCTTCCTGATTCATTGAAGATCTTTGTCTTCTTATTCTCAAATGCTACTCTATGACCTAAATTATTCTGCTGAGAAACACTCAATAGATTATAATTCAATCCTTTTACCCAATAAGCATTTTCACATTTAATCAAGTTATTCAACATTATAGTTCCTTTACCTTCAACTAGACAAGGTGTATCATTATCCGTTCTTAGTGTACCACCATTATAATACTCAAAAGTGTTAAAATTTTCTTTGTCACCGATCATGTGGTGAGTGCAGCCACTATCTATAATCCAGATGTCATTCTTGCTAACCTTAGATATGAGTGTAGATTATACATACCTTTCATCTTCATCTGAATCATATTTCATAGCCACAAACACCATCTCTATGTCTGCATCAGGTTCGGTGTCAGTATCTTCATCTTTGCAAGCAGCTAGGTAGCTAGCTTCCTTGTCTTTGTCCTTGTAGTCTTGGGTATCTCTTCTTTCTAATTGTCGGTAACTTTTGTAATCCTTGTTATCACCTCTGTCATATTTCTTCTCAAAAGATCTATTATTAACTCTGTCATCTTTTCTTCTATTACGACATCTTGTAGCAAAGTGTCCAATCTCTTTACAATTAAAGCATACAAGTGGTAACTTACCTTTGTATTTACCTTTGCCTCTCTACATTTTTATAGCCACAAGTGCTTCTATTTCATATAGATCTTCTTCTTCACTTTCACTTTCACTATCTTTTCTAGATGTGTGTCTATGACTTGATTTGCTTATTCTCATAGAATATTTAAATGTAGACTCTAAGTTTGGTAAGACACTATTATCAAAGTTATTCATCTCAAATGAAATCAGTCTACCAATTAAACTATCAAGAGTAACTGTATTTTTTTCTACTGCTCTCATTTCTTGAATGGAAGAAACTCTAATATCATATACAGACAGTAAGGTTCTTAAAATTTTACTTACCATTGTCTCCTCTTCAAGTGTACCTCCAACTCCTCATATAGCATTGACTACTTCTTTGATTCTTGTGTTGTACTGTGTGATGTTTTCTCCTTCTTTCATTTTGGGATCATCAAACTTTCCTCTTATTCTTTCTGTCTTGGCTCTTAGAATATTTGTATCACCTCCATGTACAAGCTTCAGTTTGTCCCACATCTTCTTTGTAGTTTTGTAATCTTTGACATCTTCAAATTTAGCATCAGAGAGTGAGGAAGAAGGCTCTATGACCATGCATTTGTGCTCATGCTTCTCTCTCAATTGATCTACTATAAATACTCCATTGGGAAACACATATTAAGTATCTAGGAATTGAGCAACATCATTACCAATACCTGATAAGTGGAGTCTTATCCTGCTTTTCCATGAAGCAAAGTTGTCTTTGTTCAACTTGGGCACATCTCATCTGTTCATCTTGTGATCTTGAATTAGGTCTTGAAACCTTCCTTTCTAAGTACACAAGCTCTGATACCAATTATTAGTAATAACTGAGAGAAGGGGGGGGTGAATTAGTGGCCTAAAAAATTTATCCTTCAAAATTAACCACCAATCTATAAACCTCATATTATTATGTCCCCATAAGATGCATGCCATGAAATAATACTAATGATTAACTATCTGTCAGTTTTCTCTGTCAATCCTTATTCTTTCTTGATTAATGATAAGAAGTATAACTATTTATCGAAACTCAATAAATAAGCAGAGTATACCTGTCAATCTAGAGTTAGCTATGTAAGATGCAAGACAATAAAGAAATGAATCATACACACATAACACATGAATTTTTAATGTGGAAACCCTATTAAGGGAAAAACCACTAGGACCGGTACCCCAAATTTTCACTCTTCTGAAGTGAGCCCTATTAGGAACCAACTCTGTTAAAGGTTACAAACACACTGTTAAGTGAGACCTTGTTAGAGGATTTTATACATAGAGGTTGTCACTTAGTATCGGGCATCTATTGCTACCATCCTTAAATCAGCCTCCTTCTTAGACTATCAATAGGTATCGAGCAAGTCCAATGCTACTTTCATGAATCAACCTTTTTGGCACTCCTTGAGATGTACCTCAATATATAGAAGATTGTTAAGTCCTGCTTGGATAAGAGACTTGATGCTTCAATGGTTAAACTGAAACACTATGACCTATTCATATTGCAACTTTGAATTGCACTTTTTCAGATCTATTTAAGTACATTACCTTTCTGAACACTGTATCAATTAATCCTTGTGCTCCATACTTTCTTCTTTGTGATGTTGTACTCACTATTCGTCAGTGTCTGTAGAATTTCTTAGCTCTTCCTTCAGCTTGTTTGATCAGGACTGCATGAGGTTGTTCTTCATCAGTTTCTCTTCAGCATCCTCTTTCTATTCACTCCCCTTAATCCTATTCATAAATGAATTAAGCTTGTCTCTTATATAGAAATAATATTCATTATTTCTTGATTCTTGATTCTTGGTGTGAAAAATAATCCAGCCAATTAGATTTAAAGCATAACTCCTAATTTGTCTCATAGATATCTTCTTTGTAACTGTACAAATTATCTTTAAATCAATCACTTATCTCTGGTTGAATAAAACAAAGTAGACAACCAGTTAAGTCTATTTTTAGCCCTGCCAGCTAGATATTTTGTCATTTTATAAACTCTTTGTTTCGTCAGTCACCATTGTAGTTAGTTGTTGGTGAAAACTGATAGTTCCATTGGTGAGACTCTAGTTAGCTTTGTCATCTTCATCTGTTGGGCATCATTGGAATTTTACTCATCGGGAAACACTGTCTTTAGCTCGCCGGGAAACCTTTTGACTTTTCTCATCGGGAATCCTATGGTTTTGCTTCGTCAGGCAACACTATACTTCTATTCATTGAGTATCACTGTGACTGTTCTTCTTTTCTCTATCCATCGGTGTGCACTCCATCAGTGTTGTTTGTCAATTAGTGAATACTTGACTTTTATGCACTACTGACATAATAACCTTTGTTCCTTTGATTCTCTGAAGTCTTTGGCATTATGTACATGACCGTACAAATGATATTAAGTTGACATCAATGACAATACAATATATTAACTGATTTAATGCCTTGCATTATCTTCAACTTAACATTGTCAAACATTCAATCAGTTACATGTCATCAGATGTTTTCATTTGTTTGTATTTGAGTTCTTGTGTATTATATCTATAAGGCATTTTAAATACACTGGTTACAAGGTAACTGTGGAATTGTTTTCAAGTTTTTTTCAAGGGAAGAGTAATTAATAAGGGTAATTTTTGTTAGAGTAATAAAGTGATTCCACTTATTAATTAAATCATATTAATTTAATTATTAAGTCACTTATTATCTCTCTTTTACTTAAGCTAAACTTTAGGCATATAATAATTAATTCTTTTATTAATTATTATTATGCAACCTAGAATTTCCCTTTAGGGTTTTGGTATCCTTTTATAAGGATTCTCTCTTTGTAAATTATTCAATTCAATAGTTATTAATTAATCGAGGATGTTATTGCATTAAAAAATTTTCTACATTGTTTGCACAATATGTTTCATCTTCCATCGATCTGTGATTTTTGGCTTCCATAGCTTGTTTGCTTCTCTTTTTGTATTAGAGCTCCAGATCTTCATTCCCATGTTCTCTTCATGAGATTTGGCCTTGTTCTTTAAATCTATGTTTTTGAGAGGTTTTTATCTTAGATTTTAGTGGTTTTTGAGAGGTTTTTTGTTTGGAGCAGTTTGAGCAAAAACTGACATCTGGGTTGTGTCCAGAATACCCCCAAAACCCCTATTTTCCTATAAGACACGTCTTATTTGGACATAGTTGAAATATGGGCCCTCTTTTTTGCTTGCATGACCTTGACACGCTTTTTGAGGCAAAATTCCACCTCGATTTCCATGCCGCTGATGTCAGCAGCCACAGGCCCCCAAATTTTTAAATATTTTTTTAAGAAAAAAATCTTTTTTTTTTGTGTTTTTTTGTTGTTTTTTTTAATTTAAAAAAAAAAAAAAAAATTCTGCCATTTTGGTGGGAAATTTGGAGGTAGAAATTTTTTTGGAGGAATTGCCAGTTTAGCAAGGCTCCGCCAATTTTGGCTGAGGTTTCATGAGGTTCGCTTCTGTTTTGACCTTCCAGTTGTTTTTTGCTCATATCTGGAGAAAACGGAGGCCGATTTTTGACTTCCTTATATCACCACAAAGCTCTTTCTAAGATGGACGTCTTTCTAGAGGATAGATTTTCGAAATTTTCCATCTTGCAGGTTTTTTCACTGTCAAAGTCAGTGATCTTTTTTGCACTCTGGGAGCCATATCTTGCTCTTCTGGACTCCATTTTTTGACTTCCGCATGGCGTCGAAAAACTAGTTCTGTCCTCTTTCTTCTTCTATGGGTCTCACACCCAGATTTTGCTCCAAGTATCTATGTATTCAATTTTTTGCTTTATGACATCCTGGTAGATATCTTGGATGTTTCAGGTCCTGGGATCGTTTCCTTCTGTGAACATTGTATACACCTTTTTCAATAGCTTTTTTTTGTAAACGCACTGAAATAAAGTGCCTACAGTTACATATCTGGGATCTTGTAAACCTTGTGCTTGTTTGTACTCACACTCAGTTATAAAGTGCCATGGAGGGGTTATGATGTTTAGCCTTTTGTGCTCATCCACCTTTGTCAAGTGAGTGTCCCTTCCACAACATTAGCCTCATGATGTGTGTCTAGAAGATCATTTCTTCTACTTCGACACTGCCCTTTATCTTATGCTTGTACCTTCTTCTGCACTATTGGTGTTCCTGATTCTTTTTCTTGCAGTTTTTTTGGCATTGTATTTCAGTGTTCTTGTCAGACCTCTCCATGTTCAGCATTATGGGGGGGTATCTCCTGTTGGTTCTAATGCTTCCTTGGTTTGATGGAGTGATCTATGTATTCATTGTTTATTCCTATGTACTATGCAGATGCAGTGGTTGGTACCTATGCATTTCGGTGAGATGGATCATTTACCATATGGACACTCTTCTTTCATTCCTGGTTTGGAGGCATTCTTCCATCTTTGATTGATCAACTCTTCAGGCTTTGTTTAAAGTCTTCTCTACCTGATCATGTTCCATTACAGTGGAGGTTCCAATAGTTATTTTTTGGTAGTGTTTGCAGCTTCATGCTTTAGAGGTGTTCTACATGTTCTTTCTCTATTCCTATTTTATGGGACTTTCTCTAGTTTGGAGGCTTCTTCAGTCCTTCACTAGGATTCATCTCTTTTTGGAGTAGGGTTTTTCCCATGTGATTTTCTCTATTTCACCTCTTTACAGAGATTTTTGTACTTGGGTACCTCATCAGGCCTTGTTGCTGGGACCTATTTTCCTGCTTTTAGTAGTTGTTTCTAGGTTTTAGCTTCTCCCTAAGTTTATCTTAAGGGGAATGTTAGAGTAATAAAGTGATTCCACTTATTAATTAAATCATATTGATTTAATTATTAAGTCACTTATTATCTCTCTTTTACTTAAGCTAAACTTTAGGCATATAATAATTAATTCTTTTATTAATTATTATTATGCAATCTAGATTTTCCCTTTAGGGTTTTGGTATCCTTTTATAAGGATTCCCTCTTTGTAAATTATTCAATTCTATGGTTATTAATTAATGGACGATGTTATTGCATTAAAAGATTTTCTACATTGTTTGCACAATATGTTTCCTCTTCCATCGATTTGTGATTTTTGGCCTCCATAACTTTTTTGCTTCTCTCTTTCTGTGACAGGTTTGCATGCAGGTGATTCTTGGGAGCTATGGGTTGATATTTTTCATCAACTCCAATAATTTTAGAGGGTTAAATGTTTGCATAGGAATTTGATACATAGATATAGAAATGAGAAGGTGACTTGTAAGGAATTTAATTTGATTTCTAAGTGTGTTTGCATTAAAAGGTTTCTATGAATGTATATTTCATTTGACTCTTTACCCTAGATTAGGCACTGGTCTAGATTTTAATAGTAGTTATCACCATCAAACCTTAAAATCTAAATAATCCTTTTATATTTCTATTTAATAATATAGATGTTTATCATTTATATTGAAGAATATAAGTAATTTTGTTGATTCCTTGAAGAGTGAATCATTAAGTCAACCTGCCTGAGTTTAGAACTCAAATAGAAGAAGAATGAGAATCCTTATTTCACTTATATTTTCTCTTGTCAAGTTCATGGTCTATATTGTAAATCTCTGCATAAGATTGGTTATTACCATTTGTAGAATGTGTTAGCAATTGTTACAGTAAGAGGTAGGATAAAATCAGTGTAAATCCTTGGTCCACTGTCAAATTTATTGAGAAGTAGAAAATTGTAAAAGGTACACCTGCCTGAGTCTGTGGATCTCAAAGAAGAAGGAGGATCAAATCCTCATCAATTAGTATTTTACTTGTTTGAATCAACTCTTGGGAATCATAGAGTCAAGCATTGATGCTTAATAAATGTTCTACAAGAAAAAGCTCTAACAAAATGGTGACTCTGCTAGGGAGAAGTGGATTGTATCAATAGGGTATTAAAGTTTATAGAGACTAATTATCTTTTTTTCCATTTCTTGATCAATTTATAAAATTTTCCTATACTTGTACTGGGTGGTGACTATGTACTCTATGCATTCCTGTATTTGCATATTGAAATATTGAAAATTCTTGTCTGATTTAAAATGAGTCGGCAAAGAAATATCATGTCTTATTATAGAAATAATCCAGAGAGTAACATAGGAGAAGAGCTCTATACACCTGGTAGGAGAAAATGGTATAAAAGAGGTGGATCAAACCATGAATCCCCCAAAGTTTCAAAAGGGAGAATGTAAACCCCTATCCTTGAGAGAGTTTCATCTTCATTTGAAAGTGCTGAGCATTCAAGGCCAATTGGCCCTTATTTAGTTGATACATCTTTTGATCCTTTCTGAGATGGAGAAATGACTGATGCAGGATTCTTTCCTCTAGAAGACACTTTATACCAACAAGGAGAAATGTCTTTTTCTAAGACTGCATCTTATGATTCTGACAAATTGTGTGATGAGGTTATAGCCTTGAGAAGAAAGATGCATGAGCAAGAATCAAAAATAGAAAATCAAAGAAAGAAGTGGGAGAAGGAATTATATGACTTGTTAGTTGAGAGAGATGAACTCTTAAAAGAAATAAAGAGAAATGAGCTTAAAGACAAAAGTCTAAATGAGGAGGTCAAAGGTCTAGATGAAGATTTGTTTGGTGATCTTGGAGCCCTGAGGCAAAAACATGCTAATAACAGATCGAATTCCAAGAAAGATGAGTTTGAAGGAGAGGGACCTGTTTTGAGGCAGTTGCACCCACATGAAATTGAGAAAATGCAAAGCTCAATAAAAATGAATCAAGTTTAAATGACCAGTGACTGAACTAAGCTTCAGAGTAGGAAACAAACATCCAATATTTTAATGTAAAAACATGTATATTACAAGAATATATCATGACAAAATTGAATGAGCTAGTTAATGCAATATAAATTCAAGAACTTTATAGAAATTCAATAATGGAACATGATACTATAGGAATAACATGTATATCTTTCTAAGAAATCCACACCCCAACTAGTGTACATGTACAATACTACTTTTAACCATGACCCCACAATATTAGGGCTCATGGTTTGTCTAGCTAATTTAAATTTTGTTGATTTTAATGTAATGATGAGTTACCATTAAGCAAGACCTTTCCCTAATAGTATAATGTGTTTTATTTAAACATCAAATTTTGAATACCATCATGTGTTCTATTCATCCATCAAATTTTGAATACTAAATTAGTCTGTACCTTTTAATTGTGTAAAACCCAAGAAAAAAACACACTAATAAAACATTTAATTGTAGATGTATCACTACATTAAAGAAAATAATGAAAGCTTAACCTTCCAACAAACAACAAGCTATTAAACTCACCTAGATTGAAATTTAACCAAGATTGGATTTCATGCAAGAAAAACTATAGAAAAGCATGATTTGATTAAATCATCAAGACTTGGAATTGAAAAAGATATGAAAAATGGTTTGAAAGGTGGAAAAACCTAATACGAGTGTCATTCCTAAAATTTTACACAATAACAAAAGATACAACCTAAGTACTTAATTTTCACCATATCCTTCAGTACATCTTAACATAGCCAAATCTTAATGCTCATCAATGACGTTGGAGTTCTTATGCGAGTATGACTTTGATGTGCATTACGTTAAAGGGAGGGAGAGTGTGGTAGAAGATGCTTTGAGTAGGAGATGACATGAGCTTATGTATATATCTTTGGGTATAGATTTGAGGTGTTGTAATGTTCCTTAAACTAGAACTTTACTTGATTTACCCTAAAATTCCCAATTATGGTTTTGATTGTGCTTAAGAGTAAAAATTTACATAATCTCTACTACATTTCCTACTAGGAGGCTACCCATTCCAAAAGATTAACATACATCACTATGCATTTAAATTAGATTAAATTTAGAAACAGTCACTGATTCATTATACATACTTAAGCCCTAATTCTTTACTTCTAGTTCTCACCTAAACATCAACATACACATACACATGTAGATACACACACACACACACACACACACACACACACACACACACACACACACACACACATATTGTATTGTAGGAGATTTGAACTCAGCACCATCTAGGTGCCTACACACCCAATTCTCGCACCCGAATCAACAACTTAGCTGTTTGAGCCCTTGGATATTTGCATGTATGTGTGTAAAGGTATTTTGATGTATGTAATGTTGCTTCAATGTCATACATGATGGAAAATTTAGTATTTATTTTTAAAAAATATATTGGTTGTATCTTTTGTTGATATGTAAAATTTTAGGCATGAGAATGACTTATTTGATGCTAATCAACAAGGAATCTAGGAACACAATTCTCAAACGACATAGATTGGCATGAAAAAGACCTAATTTGTTTATTATAACCTAGTAACCTTTGTTAGTAATTTCAAAATGCAATACAAGGGTCCTTGGAGATGACTATTTTCAATCAATTAATAAAGCTTCAATGCTTGTAGAGAAATAAAACCTTATTATTGTTTATGTTTGTACCATTACCTCTTAATGGATTGACAATAAAAAATATTAAGAAAAATTGTAAACATTTATGCAAAAAGCAAAAAAGAAAATAAATTTTTTACAGTGACTTATTTTAGCTCTTTACAGTTTTAATCAACCACATATCACTAGTTTAGAAACTGCACAACACAATAAAAATGATATATGTGAGTGTACGCCTGTTTGGATTTGTGGTTCCTTCGTTTTCCAATGACGAGGGTTAGTATCGCTCATTTTCAATAGGGAAATCAATACAAAAACTAGTAATAACAAATACTTAAACATATCAATAAAATATACAAGCAAAGAAAGAGAAACAAATGAATGCAAACCCAATTGCTTGACGCTTCTATTGTCTCTCTACTCCTTCTGAAACGTTGTTTTTTATGCTCAGTATTGTTGTGGGAAGCGTCTATGACTTGGGAGTGTCGAGAATTTGATAATTAAAATGTGTGTGTGATCACAAGATGGATTGAATGCTAGAACCAATTTGACAGAGTAATGGTGCATGTCAGCTTCAAATCTTGGATCCTTCAAATGGTTATGAATGGTTTGTTATATAGGAATTGAGAATGAGATGAACAATTGAGATCAATCCCAGAGATAGAAAGATGAACGATTGAGATCAAAGGGAACTGGAGAAGCCATCAGTAAACTCCACCTCTTCAACTGGGAGAGAGGAGAGAGAGTTTTGTTAACTTAAGAGCTAATTTTGAGTTACCTTTTAGAACTGAAGAGGTGGGTGGAGTTACCCATGTGAACTGGAGAGATGGGTGGAGTTACCCATGTGAACTGGAGAGATGGGTGGAGTAACCCATGTGATCTTATTAAGTATTATCTCTTTGAACATAATTTATTATTTAGTTCATTTATGTAATTAAAGTTTTCAACATGTGAGATAATTGAATTCTTTTTTATTTAGAATTGCTTTATTGAATGAAATTAAATTAATTTAATTGGAAGAATTTAATTAGTAAGTTTAAATCTTTCAATTTAAACTATAGGAAATTTAATTTAATTAATTAACGGTAATTAATAAATTAAGGTTAATTAATTAAATAAAATTAATTATTTAATTAATTTTGAGAATTTGATTAGATGATTTGGAGAATAAATTTGGGAGAAAATAGATGATTAATTAGCAATTAAAAAACCATTAATTATTAGATGAAATGAGTTTAGAATAAAATAAATGATTAATTAACGATTAAAAAACCATTAATTAATAGATTAGAATTAGTGTTTTTAATGTCAAGTGACAAGTCTGTCCATTTTAGGGTGTCTACAATGAGAAGCCTCTATATAAAGATTCCCATTTTTTAAGGGACTTGCTTATAGGAAATGCATGGAGATGCAAAGATAGTGTACACAAATGTTTTAGCATTCTGTAATACTCATCCCATAGTTGGTGAGCCAACTACTTGTTACCAACATCAATCACTGAGGAAATCCACATAGGTGATGCATGATCATCCAGGTGAATCATCAATTCGTATCAAAAAAAGAAAATTAGTTTGTTTGTTTCAAATTTTTAATTTGTTTGAGTATTCAATCTTTGGAATTAAAGGAGAATGCAAGCTCTTGAAATATTTTGAGGTTTCACAAGTGGCTTATGTTCTTGGGTTAGTTTTATCAAAAAAATAAAAATCCAATGTGTGAGATTAGTATTATGATTTAGGAACACTAAAATTTAGAGAAATGCAATATCATTCTTGAGAGGAAGAAACTATGAGAGAAGTCAAAAAGACTCTAGACAGTCACAAGAAAATGAAATTGGCAATTATAAAACCAAATTATGAAACTTTCTCAGTGTCCTCATGGCTTGGGAATAGAGTGTGAACATCTATAAATCATAAAATATTAAGATCACAACTACCACATGTAACAAGTATTAGTGTAAACACTGATTGTCAAGTTGTTAACACCCTAAGTGTTAACAGTGGAAAGCAATGTTAACACGTAATTTAATAGTGTTGCAGAGAAAGGATTAGATGAGAAAATATTTGGCTTCTTATTATGTGATATGGCTGAAGAAAATAGTTTCATAAAGCTTCAATCATAGGCAAGGGTGAATATTGAGAATACAAAAATTAATATTCTTCATGATAAGGAAGCATGTAATGTCAAGAAGCATCCATTTCCATTCCAAACATTGATAACGACAAACTGGTCTACTGGAGATTGTTTGATATATGATAATCATAAAGATTCCTAATATGCATGACTTGACAAGGCTAAAATTGCACTCTACACTATGATAATGAAGAGAAATTATGATCCATAGCTGCTATCATGAATGCACAGACCTGTATGAGGGTGGCAGTAATATGTATTACAACAAATTATTTCACTTGAAGACTAGGCTCTTATCTCCAAGTCATAAGAGATGTGTGAGTTTTATATATATATAT
>MU224945.1:5832319-5846802 GCA_018584345.1 Thuja plicata
TTTTTGAGTATAAGAATCCAAATATCTAAATTGTATTTGAGTCCACTAACTTAACTAACAAAGACCATGGAAGATATTGATTACATCCATTACCTTCCTAACAGTGATCCTAGAAGTGTATAGTGAGAATCCTCAATCAATCTACTTCTGGCTTGCTCACATGGTCTGAAAACACTGATAGGGCAAAAATGAACAAGAGACAAATCATAATTCTTAGAAAAATGATTATTTTTTGTAAAATTATTAGTTACTAATGTGATATGAATAGTCTTTAATATTTGTTGAGCAGTGAACCTACTGTCTTCTCTTTATCCATTTTTTTAGAGTTTCTCTTGAACTTGTGATTATTCAGCCTTTACCATGGAGTTGTACCTCGCTATTTTAAATTAAGAGACAATGTCTTATTTTTTTAGGCTTTTGCTTTTACTTTGATATATCACTGATCTTGCATTTGGAACTTTTGCATTTGAGAATATTACTCTAGATCACTAAATTAACATACCTTTTTCTTCAAGGGTTTCACATTTCCTTATAACTCATTCTTTCTAAAGAAATACACCAAGAATATCATCTTTCTTGGTTAGCACTCCATAACCGCTCTTTACTATTTTTGTTACTCTATTCATCATATCAACACCCTATGGGAGTCACTATGTTTGAAATTATTTCCACTATTGTACATGAAAATGTGACCATTCTTTTTTATAAACCTGCTACAGGATGTAAAAGTGATGAATTATCTATTGAATTTATTTAGAAGTAACATATTTTTGTTGTAGAAACCTGCAACAAGATGTAAAGGTGATGTACTGAGTTCAATGTTTAGTTTGGTTGAGGTGGGTTTGTATGGTCTCAGTGAGTTGTTTCATAAATGAAAGATGCCAGGGGTTGTGTGTTGGGATAAATGGGAAGTAGTATTGAGAGGGGAGGGGTGAATTAGTACCTCTAAAAATTTTAACTCTTTTCACCATTCACCATTTGTAATCATTCATTACTACATTACCGACCATTACTGTTGTTCTTTCTTATGTATGTAGTATTATTTCATAATATTTAATTGTTTGCAACATTCATAGAAACATTCATGAAAATGATAAACACATAACACAAGATATGATATCTCAGAAAACTCCTGTTAGGAAGTAAAAACTACAGTGGGGATGGCACCCACAAAACTTCACTATCTGCATAATGGAAGGGAGCCGGTAAATTCTTACAATTGATCACTTCTGATGATCTACCCTATTAGGAGTATTAAGGTGGAGACCGGTTAAGATCTACTCTATTAAGAGCTTTAGCAACACTGATTTAAGTATGCACTCAGTTTAGAGATTTACAATAAGACTGTTAAGTCCACCTTTCTTGAAAGGATTTCTTATGTGTACTACACTTGTTAGAATCAGTACATATGATTGACCCAACTGTATGAAATCTAAAATTTCTGATTACAGATCCATTAAAGCTCTCATAAGAATAATATCACCTTAAGTGACTAATTAATACCTTTCTCTTCTCATCTGTAGCTCATTTTCTTGTTCTTGAAACTGATTTGATTCTTTTCTGTCATTCTGCATGATTTTTCTTATCTGGTCTCTAGATGCTCTCCGTGGCTACAATCTTCATTGAACAACAACTATTCTTATTATATTGAGCATCTATTTATACAAGTATTTGACCTATCTTAGAATCACTCATTACAATGTTAACTCTCATATCCAAGGTTTACAACTTGACCTTGATCTTTAGTTTGCATGTTTTAAATCAGTAAAAATAATTAAAAAAATAGTAAATGCATTGCTTCCTTCACACATAATGGATTTAAAAGCAAATCAAGAAGCTATATATACAACTTCAGTGATTTATCTGACGTGGAAAGTTAGATCCACTTTTTGTGGGATGTAACTGACTATCGGTTCTTGATTTTCGGGTCAAACGGAAAGTTTGTCAACATTCCTTTGTTGAACTAATCATCACATTCCTCTGCTATTCAGTTGGGTTGCACTATTGTTACTCGTCGGGTTCTTTTTACCTTTTTTTCATTGGGTAACACTAAATAGTGTTTATCAAGATGCTTTGAACTTTGTAGTTTCAGGTAACCTTGGCGTCGGGTAGTGTTGTGTCCTGTCTCTCGGTGGTGTAAATCGATGGTGTAGATCATGTTTTTCCTTGTGTTTACTAATGGAAAAATATAATGCCTTCAATATCCCCCTTTGACATTAGTATCAAAAACTGATATGTGCATAATATTAAAGTATATAGTATGTACACCATGTCTATATCCTTGTCATTATATGAATCCCCCTAACTGTATGCATCGGTATAGTATAAGTATATATGTACATATGTATACTTGCCTCTATACTATACATTCCCTGATATTTTCTCTTTCAGTTGTATGACTATACATATCATTTCCTCTATTCATTTTCCCCCTTTTTATACTAACTAAACTGTACATATAATTTCCCCCTTTTTTTGATACTGATGAAAAAAATGTTCAACTTATAAGATGCCAAAAATTGACAAAAATATGCAACTTACAATGTGTCAAGAATATGATAATGGGTTGTCTTGATATCCTCAAGCAATTTCTCCCATTTTTATTTTAGGAGTTCTAGGGCCATGTGTTCTAGCTCTAGCCTTTCATGCATATCATAAATTTTGTCTAGGACAGACATTTCAGGGGTGGCAGTTAGTGTGTTTGCCTTTGTCACATGTTGTTGCTGAAGTTAAAGTGTCGGTAAGAGCTGAGCTTGGAGCTCATTTACCTCACTCTGTATTTTGTCTCTACAATCTGTATGTCCTGTCTCAATTTCCGAGCCTGTTTGATTTGTTCATTGTGCAATTTAATTGCCTCTTCATTATTTGGGAGGCTTTGTGCACTTGACTTAAGATCAACATCTATTTGTGTTATCTTGTTGGTATACTCTTGTGTGAGTTGATCAAGTGTACACAATTTCTATATCAAAGTAATAGCTTTTGAGATGATTGGATCAATTGTGCTCACCAATTCAAAAAGCTTTACCTTTTTCAATGCCACTTACTGGCTTATCTTCTCAGCTAGATTGAACTCATACTTTTGTTCAAGTCTTTCCTCTGTGACCTTCTCAACATCGATGTTTTGTGATGTGATTGCCTCTGTGAGTACCACCAATTGATCAAGCATTGGGGTTGTCTTATCAATATCTACATCAGGTACTATTTTCTATTGTATTCCTCTTGCTACTTCTAGTACCTTTGCTTCTTTTGTTTCTTTCCTTAGTTTGTCTTGAATTTCTTTTCTCTCACAAATTTTTGCATACTTGGTCAATTCTTTTGGATCCAATGTCCTTCGATCACAAGCTGGAATCTCAATGATTTCATCCAGAGTTACTGGATTCTTATGCTTGTTCTTCTTCTTCTTTGAGACTTGTGGGGATGCAGATGTATGAACTACCTTTGCAAGTTCATCTGTTCTCTCTGAAGTTCTTGGTGAAAGCTTTGTAGAAGATGCTTCTTATGTTTTCTGCTCAGGGTGCACTTATCATTTTGGTGAAGATGTCTCTCCATCCACCTTGGGTGTCTCTACAGATTTTTCTTTTGTTTTCTTCCCCAGATCATCCTTCTTTTCTTCTTCACTTTTATCTCTCTGCTTGTCCTCCTCTACCTTTTTTGTTTCTTCTTTATTTTGATCAATAGATTTATCTTTATGATCATCGGTTGCAGCCTTTTCTACAGTTGTGACCTTTATATTATCTGTAGTGTCTGTTGCTTTAGCATCACCCTTTTCCTTGGGTGTGCTTGTGTCCTCTGCAGTAGATCCATCATTACCCTCTAGTATATTTATTGCCTTCATTAATGCAGGCATATTGCTCTGAGTTGTAGCTTGGGTGTATCTAGAGTGGTGTCCTTCTCGTCAGTTTGATCTTTTAGAGAAGTGACATCCTCATCTTTTTGTACTTGGTCTATAGGGTTTAGTTTTGTTAAGTCCATGACTGAAGTGTCCTGCACTGTCTCATCAGCAATATTAATTTCTTTACCATCTGATGTCTTCAATTCTTGTTGCTATCCCTAAAGCTTAAGTGTTATGAATATAAAATCATCTTTCTTCTGTGGATCTTTATCAGAGTCATAATTTGTGATGTCTTGAATGTCAAGATAATCCATGACTTTGTCCAAGTCAATTTGCTCCATTTCTTCAACATTGTCCAAAGCAATGTGCTGAGGACTTGTCTTGTCTTTCTCCTCCTCTCTATGAGGTGTGTCGGTGAGAAGTAGCTGATTCTCACCACTTTTTGACTTTGCCGGTAGATCTAGGAGTTGTATCCATTTTTTTAGTCATTATGTCCAACTCTATGAACTTGTCCTCTAGTAATTTGTATGCCCTTATCTTGGCTACAAATTTACCTGAATGCTTCTTCATTATTTCTTTGATTTCTTCAATTTTAGATTCGAAAGGCATTAGTTGGACAAGTACCCTCTTCCTTGCTTCTCTCTCGGTCTGTAGAGAATATGACCATTGTTGGGATAATATTTTACCTAGCTCTTTTGGTATTTGATTGATAAATTCAGCTGGTATGTATTTGTACTTGACCATTGACCTTATGAATGCATCTTGTATTTTATTTTGGTCCCATGGTTTTAGTGTATCCCATTGTCTGATTTTCTTGTCAGACATGGTGCCAGATGTAGCAATATGTTCAAAAGCCTCATCAACAATTTGATTCCCAAAAATCTTCTTTACCACATCAGTTTCATCATCTTTAGAATCCTCTATGTCAACCTTAGTTCTGACCATTCTTTTTCTCATCTTTGGGGGTGTTGCCTTCACGGTTTTCTACTTTGTTTTCTTTGATGTCAGTTGCTTCCTCTTATAGGTCCTTAATTGACCTTTCTTAGGAGGTGTGGTGTCAGTTTTATAAGTTTGACTCCTCATTCTCTGCTTCTTTGTAGGAGGTGGAGGTGCATTATATTTAGTTTCCTCAAAATCTAATTTTTGTTCATCATGTCCTTCTCCGATGGTGCCCTATTCATCGGTTTCCTCTGGTTGTTCATGTTCCTCCTTTGTAACCGATAGAATCTTCTTGAGATTCTTAACCATCTTATCCTTTTTATTGACAGTCTTCTTTATTTCTAGGCCTCTTTTTATCTTTGATCTTGGCTCTTCATAGGTTCCAAACCTTGGTTGTTTATTGTCAATAGGCTCATTGATTAATGCATCAATTGCATTTGTAGCCTGATTTATGTTGATTTCATAATCTAGTGGTGCTAACCAAGTTGTTCATGGTACAACTGGTTTTATGTGGGTGAAGTCTGTGTCTACCATAAAACATATCTCATCCCTATTTTTTTCAACAAGTTGTTCAGGGATCCTTGTCCTTTCTATAATCTTTTCCTTCAATTCAAGGAAGTATGCAGTCATAACATATTTAAAATTGTCTCCTAGTGACTTAATTAGCTCACTACTCTGTAATGTTATCAATTTTGTAGTGTCCTACTTTACTTTTCCAACTAAAGGAAAGTACTATTGGAAGTAGAAAAAGATACACATGATAAGTGAGCCGAACTCACATGTATTGGTCTTTGTGGACCTAATTGTTTTCATGTTTTCATCGAGTTGTTTCAACAAGATCTCACATAGATCCATTTGTATTCCCTTTGTTACAATCTTGTAAGAGGTGCTTACTGATGTTGCAGATATGTTGTTCAACCTACTTGCTTGAAATATTTTATAACCAATCACACATGCACCGAACCTTAGTTCCTCATCGCTGATGGTGTTTACTTTCAGACCTTTGTTGTCCCGTTCAGCTTTTGTGAGTTTTGTGACTTCTGGCCTGGAGGGATGCTTGTGAGCCTTAGGCTTGTCACTTATTGGATAACCAGTGATAGCGTGAAGGACATCCTTGGTTATTTGTTTGGGTTGATCCAACCACAACTTCTGGTCATGCAATCTGCTAAGCACCAACCTAATCCAGTCAGTCTTGAAGTGCCTCAGGAAATATAGGGCACTAGTTATCCTTTTGACCTCTAAGTGTTTGTGCTCTTACTTTAGGTTTCCTTCTGTATCACAAAGCTTCTTATAAGCCTCATCAATCTCTAGATTTCCTATTTCGGTGATCTTGCAGTGAATATAAGACCTAACGTCTTCTATGAGCAAAACCCTAGGTGAAATTTTTAAAAATGCGTCAATTTCATCGGGTTGCAATGCAATCACCGGGCATATCTTATATTTGGGCTCTACACATGTTCTATTCTTAATCAACTTAACCACATTCCTTTTATCACGTTTGATCTTTATGGTTCTTGACATGGTTGCCATTATTTTTCAAGTTTTAGGGCTTTTTCAAAATTTAGGGCTTTCTTGAAAAATAATGATAGGGATCTTTTGGTGGCCTCGGTACTTACTTTGATTCATGATAGTGGTGAAAGATCTTTTTGTTGTGTTCTTAGATTGATTTGAGGATGCTATGCTTTGTTCTCTTCAATTGCTCTATTTTCGCTCTTGCTTTCTCTTCAAATTGCGGGTGCAAAATGAAGTTGTCCCGTCATCTATTTATAGCCTTTTTGCCCTAAGTCTTTGTCATAAATGCAAAATGAATCATTGGGACATGAAGACAAAGTTCATAGGGAAGACTTTTCAACTCATCGTCGGTGTTGACATGATGCTCAAGACTGTTGTTAACAATTTTTCTTTTACCGATGGATATCGGTATTCTGTCGTGACAATTTTGTAACTTTGCCTTCTTACCAATGGGTGTCAGGTTACATTGGTAACTTAACCTTTTTATGTGTTGACTGACAATTTTTGGTAAGTGCAAATAGCTTATCCATTATGTTCACCGATGATTTTTGGTATGTGTGTATCGACGGGGTTTTTTCTTAGAATTGAAACAAGTAACATAATATGCATCTTTATTTATGCAGATTTTGACTATCTATAAATTTGTATAATGGACCTAACGAAAAATATGACTTGGTGTAGTGTAGTTCCACACTTACGTGTTCAACTCAAGTGGGGGTGGTGATGTCACCAGATCCATTGGATGGGGTGTCACCATTTGCATTTCTTGGTCCAGCTTCATCATTGCTTGAAGCTTTTCTCCACATTTTGTCTCTAGCCCTTTGGATATCTTCAATGGTGTTTCCATTGGGATATATGTTTGTCTCTATCATTTGGTCTTTGTAATCCTTTTTGAGATGACCAGCTTTGTGACAGTGTAAGCATGCCATTTTGGGGTTTGACCAGCCTCTAGACCTTTTAGTCCATGCTCTCATATAGTTTGCAGAAATGTGACAATATCTACCACATGTTTTACAGTTTGTACATGTATTATAGTCACATACATATTGATTACTGATTCTCTTTGGTTGATAGGGAGTTTCTTGACCTTTTGGATTCCATGCTTGCCTTTTCTTTTTCTAGAATTCAAGATTTGTGTGCCCATTCATTTTGCATGTAGGACAGTATTTATCCATGTAGGTTTCCTTCTTTGGTTGTTCCATCTTAGACTTACATTCATATGCATTATGTCCTTTCTTGTTACATTTATAACAGAATCCTATGAATGAAGATGTAGATTTTGGAATACCTTTCATTTTGCCTTGACATACATTTGATGTGTGGCCTTGCTTTCCATAGTGCTTGCATGTCAGCTTTCTTGGTCTTCAATTTTCATAGACATTCTTTGGATTGGCTTGATTTGATGATTCTCCATTTTCGATAAATCCTAAACCGTTGTTGTTGTTGACTCTTCATTGTCCTTCAAGAAAATCATCCATTCTTTTATTTCTCTCTTCAGCCTTTCTGATAACTTCATTATGTTGTTGCTAAATTCTAACCTAATGATTTAGTTTTTCATTTTCTTCTATTAGCTCACCAATACCTTGCACTCTTTCAATGAGTTCTATATTCATTCTGTTTTCTTCTTGACTCATTAGAATAATCAGATTTGTGATCTCATGGTGATGATCAACATGTCTTTGATTTTCTAACTCCTTTTCCTGTAGCTTTTCTATAATATTCCTTATGTCATCAATAGAAAGTGTTCTTTCTGTTTCAACTTGTCTAGCGTAACTCATCACATCAATCATTCTTACCATCTGGCTCTCTTGACCGATTTTTAGCATCTTTATTTTCTCTCTCACATGTTGATTGATCTCCTTTTGATTTATGATGTTCTCTTTTGATGTGTCTGATGTATTACTTGTATTGGATCCTGAATATTCAAATAAATATGGAATCTCTTCTTCTTGATAATCTTTTTCATTGCTTTGGGTTGCCATACCTTTCTTCTCATCCAATAGCTCTCTCATCTTGAATCTTTCTTCTTTATAGTGTTCATAGAACATCTGTATCTCAATCTTTTTATTCTCAATATTCTTATCAAGTTTGTACTTCTCCATTGCATGATATTTTCTCTTAAGCCTTTAAAATTTTCCAAGAAGAGACTTAGCTCTGATACCAATTGTTGGGATTAATGGGATGTAGTACTGAGAGGGGAGGGGTGAATCAGTACCTCTAAAATTTTTAACTCTTTTCACCATTCACCATTTGTAATAATTCATTACTGCATTACCAACCATTACTATTTTTATTTCTTATGTATGTAGTACTATTTCATAATCTTTAATTGTATGCAACATTCATAGAAACATTTATGAAAATGATAAACACATAACACAAGATATGATATCATAGAAAACTCCTCTTAGGAAGTAAAAACTGCAGCGGGGATGGCACCCACAAAAATTCAATATCTGTAGAATGGAAGGGAGATTGTAAAGGCTTACAATTGATCACTTATGATGATCTACCCTGTTAGAAGTATTAAGGTGGAGACCGATTAAGATCTACTCTGTTAAGAGCTTTAGCAACATTGATTTAAGTGTGCACTCGGTTAAGAAATTTACAATAATACTGTTAAGTCCACCTTTCTTGAAAGGATTTCTTATGTGTACTACACTTGTTAGAATGAGTACATATGATTGACCTGACTGTATGCAATCTACAGTTGCTGATTACATATCCATTAAAGCTCTCATAAGAATAATATCACCTTAAGTGACTGATTAATACCTTTCTCTGCTCGTCGGTAGCATGTGTTCTTATTCTTGAAACTAATTTGATTCTTTTCAATCCTTCTGCATGAATTCTCTTGTCTGGTCTCTAGATGCTCTCTGTGGCTAATATATTCATTGAACAACAACTATTCTTATTAGATTGAGCATCTATTTATACAATTATTTAACCTATCTTAGAATCATGCATTACAATGTTAACTCTCAGATCCAAGGTTTACAACTTGACTTTGATCTTTAGTTTGCATGTTTTAAATCAGTAAAACTAATTAAAAAAATAGTAAATACATTGCTTCCTCTACACATAATGGATTTAAAAGCAAATCAACAAGCTACATATACAACTTCAGTGATTTATCTAACGTAGAAAGTTAGATCCACTTTTTGCGGGATGTAACTGACTCTCAGTTCTTGATCATCGGGTTGAACTGAAAGTTTGTCAGTGTTCCTTTTTTGAACTGATCGTCAGGTTCCTCACTTTGTTGTTCTGTTAGGTTGCACTGATGTTACTTGTCAGGTTATTTTGACCGTTTTGTCATCGGGTAACACTAAATAGTGTTTTTCAGGATGCTTTGAACTTTGCAATTTTGGGTAACCTTGGTGTCGGGTAGTGCTGTGCCCTGTCTGTCGCTGTATTGTAAACCGATGGTGTAGATCATGTTTTTCCTTGTGTATACTAATGGAAAAATATAATTCCTTCATTGTGATCTACAATTGTATGTATGAGCAAACCACATATGTGTATGCTTTAATCCTCTTACCAATAACAACTTTTGGTACAAGAAAATGTAATGGAAGTGTATATATATACATGTTCTTGTGGACACATCAGGGTTATATGTCAAGGTTTTGATGATCCAAGAATGAATTATTAAAAAGATTTTGAAACAACATAAAAAATTTTTACATAAATGATTCTGATTACCTCTTAAGCATTCATCACCTAGATGCAAAATATTAGTTTTTGATCACCTTTTTTTATTTTTTCCAAGCTGGAAAAACTATTCAAGATTTTGGAATGTTCAGTAAATGTTTTCATGAAAGCAAAGGATTTTATAGCCTCATCTGAAAAATTAATGGAAAATAACTCCACACTACCACAGTGATTGCAAAGCCATTTTTTCATTTAGCACATGCTTATATCATGGTGTTTGGTACGTCCTCTTATTTGGATATGATGCATGAACTGAATTTTTAAGTTAATGATGGGCAGAATGAAGGTTGGCTGATTAGCATTTCATGTATTGATGCCAAACCAATGTTAACACCCTAAGTTTAATAGTATAGTGTTAAAATGTAATCAATGTTAACACTTATAATTATCATATGTATCTTTGTAACTTTTATTAAACGAAATCACTATTGTAGATCATTTATCTACATCGATGAACCCATTTCCTTTTCACATTTGAGACATGCCCTTGATGAAATGAAAACCACGATCTTCTCTACTCCTCATTTCGGTTATGTATCTCCACATTTTTCATTGGTAATGATTATTACTATGCCAAACATTGTGTTTTTGGAAACATGGTATTTTCTGATGTTTAATCTACCACCGCTTACACTGAACATCCTTCATATCTACCTCTTTAAATAAATGTGCCTGCTGCCCACTATTAAAATCTGTCTGTAGTTTTATTTTGGATTCCTATAGCATGATTTGATCTTATAATCTAATCTGCATCATAACATCAATCTACTTTTGGCTTGCTCGCACTGCTCTTAAAAGTTGCAAAGATCAAGAAGTAAATTCACATAAAAAAATGAGTATAAGAATCTAAATATATAAATTGTATTTGAGTCCACTAACTTAACCAACCATGACCATGGAAGATATTGATTGCATCCATTACCTTCCTAACACTGATCCTAGAATAATATAGTGAGAATCCTCAATCAATCTACTTCTGGCTTGCTCGCATGGTCTCAAAGCACTGATAGGGCAGCAATGAACAAGAGACAACTCATAATTCTTAGAAAAATGATTATTTTTTAGTAAAATTATCAGTTACTAATGTGATATGAATAGTCTTTGATATATGTTGAGCAGTGAACCTAGTGTCTTCTCTTTATCCATTTTTTAAGAGTTTCTCTTGAGCCTATGATTATTCAACCTTGCCCATTGAGTTGTACCTCACTATTTTAAATTAAGAGACAATGTCTTCTATTTTTAGGATATTATAAGAACTATATTCTTATAATCTTTTATGTTTGTAATAGGCTCCACCACCTCCTACCAAGGACACCCTGGCTTGTAAATGAGAGGTACGACTTACCTATGCCTTGCTTTATGTATCACTGTTACCCACATATTGCAGCTCATAAATATTATAAGGACTGTATTCTTTTAATCTTTTATGTTTGTTACGGGCTCCACCACCTCCTCCCAAGGACACCAAGGCTTGTGAATGAGAGGTATGAATTAATTATTCTTTTCTTTGTGTATCATTGTTACCCACGTATTGCAGCTCATAGATATTATAAGGACTGCATTCTTATAATATTTTATGCTTGTAATAGGCTCCATCACCTCCTTCCAAGGACACCCAGGCTCCACCACCTCATGCCAGGGACACCCAGGCTTGTGAACAAGAGGTACGACTTAATTATGCCTTGCTTTGTGTATCACTGTTACCCACGTATTGTAGCTCATAGATATTATAAGGACTGTATTATTGTAATATTTTATGTTTATTACATACATACATACATATATACATACATACATACATACATACATACATACATACATACATACATACATACATACAGTAAGAAGAAGTCATATCACATAATAAGAAGCCAAATATTTGTTCATCTAATCCTTTCCTCACAACACTGTTAAATTATGTGTTAACATTGCTTGCTAGCATTAACACTTAGGGTGTTAACAATTTGACAATCAGTGTTTACACTAATAAATTAGTGTTAACATCATAGGTGTTAACACACTAAGTGTTCATAATGTTAACACCCTAAGTTTAACAGTGTTAACATTCTTAATACATAATCAATGTTAACACTTATAATTAGTGTTTACACTTAGGGTGATAACACTGAAGTAGTGTTAACATTGGTAATCAATATTAACATCATAGGTGTTAACACGCTAAGTGTTCACAGTGTTAACACCCTAAGTTTTAAAAGTGTTAACAGTGTTAGCACGTAATCAATTAAATAGTGAACAATGAACCTATTGTATTCTCTTTATCTATTTTTTAGAGTTTCTCTTGAACCTGTGATTATTCAGTCTTGCCCATGGAGTTGTACCTCACTATTTTAAATTAAGAGACAATGTCTTTTATTTTTAGGATATTATAAGGACTATATTCTTATAATCTTTTATGTTTGTAAAAGGCTCCTGGTGCAGGAGTACCAACCCTAGACCCAACAAGCAATGACTCTAAGAGTCCTAAAACATATCTAGTTTAGTCTAGTTAGGCACCTAGACCAAGCTGTGAGGCCTAGTTCCAGGATTGGCACAATTATGAGCCCCTGGCTTACTATGGTCAAAAATGGTCAATAGGTCTAAAATCATAGGATTTTAGTTTTTTTCATTTTTTTAGGCTCTTAGATCCATGGTGGATCACTAGAATAAGTTTGGACCAACTTTGGTCATTAGTTTTGCAAATATTGCACAAAATGTTGTCAAAGTTGCTTAGCAACTTTGACAACTTTTGCCAAATGTTGTAATTAACACCCCCAACGGTTAGATTATTTAAAAATCAGTTGGAACCGATGGGGGAAGCCTTCAAATATCCCTTTCAGGTGGGTGGAAGGCATAATATGTAATTTGGCATTTTCAATCAATAAAATACACCTTTTTCCTACAGATTTTAGAGGTTTTCTGCATGGTACAGATGTGTATGGGCTCCTGGAGTAGGAAGGATTAAATTTTTGGATGCTCCTATGTCTTATCTTTCTTTTTCACTTGGTTTGAGGTCCTGAAACCCTGTAGATCAAAAGTTATTCATGTTTTACTCCTACAACCTGTGAATTGGCTTCCTAAAATAGGGCTTGACACAAATTTACTCATTCTGGAAGATTCAGCCATGGGAATTTAAAACCCTTTGGTGAAATTCTTGTGCTAACAATTTAATTTGATCTCCTTTTTGTTTGGGATGGAAAGATGCAGGGTGGAGAGATAAAATTGATGCCCTAGGGGCAAATCTTCATGTGTGACCCCAGATTTTAGAGGACAACAATAATTTGACTGCCTAAAACATTGAGCCCAGACTCCAAATTGTGGATTTAAACATTTTAGCATGCTTACCATCCAATGGAAGTGGTTTGGAAGCCCTGTGAAAAGTTTAGTGGGTAGTTCCTTTGTTAAAGTGGCCCAATTAGGCCTCTTAGCCCGGTCTAAAAGTTATGACAGAAAAGCCTTCGATTTGTTTCCAATCCTCAGTGCTTGGGCATGTTTAGTAAGGCCATAAAGGGTAATATAATCCCTAATCCACTTAACACTTTATTTGGGAAACATTTGACTTATGTCTAAATTTGTCACTGAAAAAGACTACAAGCCAAATCCTAGTTTGTGAAGCACCTAAGTGTTATGGGCTACTTGTGAGTGAAAGAACCATTGGAACTAAAGGTTTAGGACCTAAATAGGCCATGAAAATTATTTTAGGCAACCCCTGGTCTTTGTATCCATTTCATGGGGTTTGAGTACTTATTGTGTTAAGGAGATCTCTTGTAAACTTGTGTTCCTCGGTGCATAGGACTTTGGCAAACCTAGTGATTGGGTTTTCTTGCATTGTAGGGTTATGATAACCTTCCTTGAGTCATTTTGTATTACCTGTGATAGGTATTCAACACTTTTCCCTTCACCTAGGGTGTTGAGGGATTGGAGCTCACCATTTGTCCTCTTGGGTGTTGATCAGTGAAGCTTACCCCTTGCCACTTGACTTGAAGACTTTCATTGTGCCACTGCTGCATCAAGTGGTATCAGGGCCATGTCTACTCCTGAAGATGAAGAGATCCCTGCAAGGGTCAAAAATAGTGAGTTAGCAAAGATGGTGAGAGAAAAAAGGGCTGCAAACACGACCTTGACCAAGAGGCTTCAAGAACTTGAGAAGAAACTTGACAAGAGCAAAAGAGATGAGTCTGAGAATGAAGAGGAAAGTGAAGAAGAGGAGGATGACCCTGTTCAACACATCCCTATAAATCAAAGGCCTTTCATAGATGCCTTAAAGTCCATTGGAAGGAGAACCATGGAGGAAAAGATAGATTTGCCAGTATTCAATGGCAAGATGAATGCAGATTTAGCCTTGGATTGGATAGAGGCTTTAAAAACATTCTTTGAATGTGAAGACATACCTGAAAAGCAGAGGGTAAAGGTGGCAAGATCCAAGTTAAAGGGGGCAGCCCTAACTTGGTGGAACTTCATCCAAGCAGAGAGGGTGAAGAATGGAAAGAAC
>MU224945.1:5857750-5871614 GCA_018584345.1 Thuja plicata
AAGTCCACCTTCTACAAAAGGATTTTAGATGTGATGCACTTGTTAGAATGCAACTACATAAGTCTTTGATCTGATGATGTATGCAATATTTAATTGCTGATAATAGATCCTATAAAGCTTCATACATATTAGTAATCATCCTTCCATGATTGAATAATACCTTTATCTTCTCGTCGGTAGCCTTTGTGTGTTCTTGACAACTGATGTGATCTTTTTCTGAACTTTGCATGAATTCTACCTTCTGCTCCTTAGATGTTCTGCATGGCTATCAACAATAATGAATTCATAACTCACAATTGAGTTTGAACATCTATTTTAACTAAATTAGGCTCAATTCTTGATTCATGCATCGCAAGTTAACTCTAGATCCAAGGTTTACAACTTGACCTTGATCTTTAGTTAGATATGTTTTAGATCCATTAGGATGCATTAAAACATTTACATAAAGCTTGCTTGACCCTCAAGTTATGATTTGAAACAAATAAAAACTCTATAAATAGAATTACATTGCTTTATCCATTGTGTAAAAATTAGATCAACAATTTGCGGGTTCTCTAACTAATTGTCAGTTCTGACGATCGATTTTCTTGGTCGTCGGTGTTCCTTTCTTGTACTTGTCATCAGGTATGCCTTTTCTATTCCTGTTGGGTTTGTTCTAAAAAATTGTGTCGCCGGTGATGCTTGTAGTCGCCGGTGATGCTTGTCGATTCTATACTTAGCATTTTTCATGACCTTTGTGTTATGTCGGGTATGCTCGATGTTCGCTGGTAATGCTTGAAGTTTGTCAGTGATCTCTGTAGTCTTCTGGTGATCTCTGTCAATGTTTTTCACTACATGTACTAATGGAAAAATAATGTCATCAGCCTCCCCCTTTGACATTAGTATCAAAAATATGATATGTGCAACATACTAAGTGTATTAGTATGTACACCTGTGTATACTCCTTAGTCATTTGAATGACTCCCCCTATGTATATGTCGGTAAGTGTAAGTAATTATATATACATATCCTTATGTACTTATCTTTTTCTCTTTTTTTTTTTATATATATATTGTATATAACTATATACATTTCCTTTCCTCCTTTTTTGATTCTAAAGGCAAAGGTACTTACATCTTTTCAAAAAGGTGGCAATGTGAGGACTTGATGTCCTCCATCATCTTTCCCCATTTCTCTTTCAACATTTCTAGAGCCATGTGCTCTCGTGAAATCCTTACATGTATGTCATAGATGTTGTCTACTACAGATATCTCAGGGGTTGCTATCAAATTTCTAGCACCAGAAATATGTTGCTGTAAAATAGTAAGATTGGGCAGAATATGTGCCTATAGTTTAGTAATTTCACCTCTGAGTTGTGTTTCAGCATCCCATATTTCTTGCCTTAGCCTGTTCACCTCTATGACCCTATCATGATGTGCCTTTATACTATCAGCATGAGAGGTTAGGCTTTGTGCACTTGTTGTGACATTTGAATCTATCTCTGCTAGTTTGTCACTATTTTCTTTTGAGAATTTCTCAAGTGTGCACATCTTTTGAACTAAGGTGATTGCTTCAGCAATCATTGGCTCTAATTCATCAGTGATTTTAGAGAGCTTTACCTTGTTCAATGCCACTTCTTGGCTGATTTTGTCAATTAACTTGTATTGGTACTTCTTTTCTACTTGTTCTTCCATCGCTTTCTCTGCATCTATACTTTGCTCTATGATGGCGTCAGTAAGAACAACAATTTGTTCCTTTACTATAGCATTTTCTTCAAGTTTAACTTCAGGAACAAGTTTTTGGAGTATCTCTTTTGCTTTGTCAAGTGCCAATGTTTCCCTATGCTCTTCTATCATTTTCTTTTGTATGGATTTTCTTTGACATAGCACTCCAAACTCTTGAAGTTTGTCACTATCCAAAGTGGTAATATCCCAGTTTGGAACTTCAATTATTTCATCTAGTGTGACAGCCAAGATGTCTTTCTTTACTGTTTCCTTCTTCTTCTTCTTTGTCTGGGTGGAAGATTGATGTACCACCATCTACAAAGTGTGAGATTGGGTTGACTTGGTGGGTGAGTGTCGAGAAGATGAGGCATCCTTTTGTATCTGTTCTTTGTCCACCGGTCAGTTTGGTTAAGATGTCTCCTCATGTGCCTTGCGTGTATCAATAGATGAATCTTCTTTTAGTTTTATACCTTCATTTTTCTTTACTCCCTCACTCTTATCTTGTTCTTCAACCTTTCTCAATGTATCATCAGTTTTGTCATCTGCCCCTTTGTTTTGATCTTTTGATACATCTTGTTGATCATCGGTTGCATCTTTCATTTCTGGATTTGTATCCTTGGGAGTGTTTGATGCAACTTTGTTTTCATCTGTACCCATGTCCTTGGGTATATAATCATCTTTCTGAGATGATTTATCCTGACTTGACTGAATATCAATAGCATCTATTAATATATTCATGTTTGTTGGTGTATTGACTGTTGCAGTGTTAATAGCTATGTCCTATCCATCGATATTACCCTTTGTAGCATTGATGTCTTCATCTTTTTGAATTCCTACTACAGGGTATTGTCCTATAGCGGTATTGACAATGTTGTCTAACCACGATTCATCATTTATATCAACATCTAAGTTACCTTTTATTGACAATTCTTCTTTGGTAACTTCTTCATCCTCTAAGTTTATGTGGATGGGGCTTGCTGGTACTTGATCATTTTCACCGTCCTTTGGCTAGTCTTCATCTATAATGTCAGTCTATGTTTGGCCTGTGATCTTTACCTCTTCACTATCTAACTCAACTATTGAGTTATCTATTTTGGTGATAGGTTCCTTTTCATGACTTCTCTCCTCATCAGGATTGAGTATCTCACTCCATATTTTATGAGTGTCTTGTTCTAGCTCTATAAGTTTCTCTTTAAGAAATTTATAAGCTCTCAACTTGGGTGAGAATATTTTTGCATATTTCTCCATGACTTCATTGATTTCTTCTCTATTTGATTAAGGAGGCATAAGAGAAACCAATACTCTTTCTCTTATCCTCTTCTCCTCATGGAGTGCAAAAGTGAATCTAGAAGAAATTCTATCTAATAGCTCTTGTGGAACATCATGGTTAGTGAAGTGTAGTGCAACATAATAGTGTATGCACATCTTAGCAATAAGTGCATCTTCAATCTTATTCTATTCTTCAGTATCCCATCTTAACCATTTCCTAATCTTGGGATGTGCAAAAGATGTGGCTTCAGAAATGTTCTTACATATTTCATCGATGTCCTCAGTGGGAGATGTAACCTTTGCTATTTCCTTTGCTAGTTTTACGGTGTCAGGTTCATCCATAGCTGAATCCTCTAAGTCCTCATCAGTCTGAACATATTTTCTCCTTTTGGTAAGTGCCCTAGCTAGTTGTTTTGTTTTTTGTGTGTCAGGTTTCCTCTTATACACCTTCCCTTTCACCATGGGAGAAGGAGTTGCATCTTTTGCTGTTTGACTTCTTGTTCTAGACTTCTTTGGTGGAGGAGGAGGTGGTGAATTAGACTTCTCTTCCTATTATTCTTGTTTCTCTATTGTATCACCGATGGGAAGTTGATCCTTGGTGATTTCCTCCTTACCCTTTTATTCCTCCTCACCTTCTTCCTCTTCTTCTCCTTCAGAAGATATTTTCAAGTTCTTTTTCAAATTCTTCACCATTCTTTTTGACTATTTTACAGTCTTCTTTACAACAAGATTTGTCTTAATCTTCAGTTTGGCTTCTTCATAAGTACCAAATCTTAATTGCTTGTTGTCAATGGGTTCATGTAACAATGCCTGAATGCATTTATTTGCTAATCCTATTTTGATTTCATATTCCAACTTTAAAAGCCATGATTTCCTTGGAACTACAACTTGTATGTAAGTGAAATCTGTATCTACCATGAAACATATCTCTTCTCGGTGTTCCTCTATCATACTCTTAGGAATTCTAGTTCTTGCTTGTAGAATTTCCTTAATGGTTTTGAAATATTCATGCATCACATTGTCAAAATCTGTTCCAAGTGATTCTATGAATTCACTTATTTGAATGGTAATGGGTTTTCTTGTGTCCCATGTAAATTTTCCTATGGAAGGAAAGTATTCTTCAAAATAAAAGAATATACACATTATGAGGGAACCAAACTTACAAGTGTTTGTCCATGAAGACCTTATTGTGCACATGTTCTCCTCAAATTGATGTAATAGGATCTCTACCAGATCCATCTTCTTCCCCTGTTTGATAATCTTATATGATGTGCTCATGGCAGTGCTAGAAATCTTGTTCATTCTGCTTGCTTGGAAAATCTTATAGCCAACAACACATGCTCCAAACTTTAGTTCTATGTCCGTAATGGTGTTGACCTTTAGTGCTCTTTTGTCGGATTTAGCACCAGTCAGTTTTTCAACTTCTACCAGAGATGGGTGCTTGTGAGCCTATGGTTTATCAGTTGTAGGATAACTAGTTACCGCATGTATAACATCCTTCGTTATAGCCTTTGGCTTGTTTAGCCATAGAGTGTTGTCATGAACTCTGCTAAGAACAATCTTTATCCATTCCGTTTTGAAAACCTTGGGAAAATGCAATGCATTTGTGAGTCCCTTTACTTCCAAGTGTTTATGCTCTTCTTTGATCTTTCCAGCATCATCACACAGTGCCCTATAGGCATTATCAAGGTCTAGATCTCCTATCTCTAAGATCTTGCAGTGAATGTAGGACCTTACATCCTCTACCAGTAAAACCCTAGGTGGGATTCAGGAGAATGCCCTGGAATCATCAGGTTGAGAAGCTATCTTAGGATGTAGCTTGTATCTAGGTTCAGCACAAGCTCCTCTGTTGACAAGCTTGAAGGGTTTCTTCTTATCTTCTTTAATTTTCTCTACCCTACAAGTCGATGCCATCGTGTTTGCAATTTAGGGCTTTTTGTAAATAAATAGTGCAATCGGTGAGTATGATTACTTACTAATTCTTTGTGAATGCCTGTGAATGTGAATGCTTCATGTCAAGTTAACTTCTGCTGGGTCACTTTCCAATTTTCTCTCAAATTTCTCTGGTTTGCTCAAAAATCGCGGGTGCAAAAATGATTTTACCTGTCAGGATTTTATACCTTTTTGTGCCCTAAGTTGTCATTAATGCTTACTAACTCGTCGGTTTATGAAGACTACTTTTGTCGATAAAAAATTCATAACATCTCCGGTGTCTATGCAGAATGTTGGGGTAGCTAGCAGTTTTGGAGACTTCATTGATGATTGTCAGTGAGGTTGCAAACACAACTTTTGCTGATTCAATGTTCACCGATATCTGTCGGTTTACACTTAGCTTGTGTAATGACTGATACATTCTGATAAGTATTGCTAACTTTTCTGTGTGTGTTCACCGATGCAAATTGTGCCCAACAACCGATGGTTTCTTTTCAATAGTTTAGCAAGTAACAATATATTGCATCTTTATTCATGCCTATATTACAATATGAACTATGTATAATGGAACTGATGCATAGTAAAACTTGTCATAATGCAGTTCCATACTTACTTTTGCAATCTAGTTAGATGTAGTGATGTCATTAGATCTAGTGGATGGGGTGTCACCATTTGCATTGCTTGTTCCAGCACCTTCAGTGTTTGTGGCTATTACCCACATCTTGTTTCTCATTCTTTTGATGTCATCAATGGTATTTCCATTGGGATGTGTATTTGTGTCTGTCAGTCAGTCTTTGCAATCTTTTATCATATGTCCAACCTTATGACAATGTAAACATGCCATACCTGAATTGGTCCAACCTCGTGACCTTCTAGTCCACTTTCTCATATAATTGGAAAAAATATGACCATACCTTACACATGCTGTGCAATTTACCCACGTGTTATAGTCCCAAACATATGAGTTACCTTCTCTTGTTGGTTTGTAGTTTTTATCAGTTTCCTTTGGAGTCCATGCCTTGTTTTTCTTTTTCTAGCATTCCTTATGTGTATGCCCATTCATCTTGCATGTAGGACAGTACTTGTCCATATAGGTTTTTCTCTTTGGATTTTTCACTTTGGATCTGCACTCATGTGCCTTGTATCCTTTCTTTTGACAATTATAACAATTACAAATAAAAGTAGATTGTGCTTGAGAAATACCTTTTATTTTTCTTCTATAGATGTTTGAGGTGTGGCTTGGTTTTCCACAGTGATTGCATGACAACTTCTTGGATCTTGGGGTTGTGAAAGCATTCCTGTGATCTGGTTGATTAGAGGATTCACCATTCTCATTGTACCCTAATACTATGTAGTTGTTGACTCTCCTTTGTCCATCAAGAAAATCATCCATCCTTTTGTTGCTATACTCAGCCTTTTTGATCAATTCGTTGTGTTGATTTTGGACTTTGATTTCATGCTTCAATTTTTCATTCTCTTCTCTTAGCTCATCAATGATCTATATTATTTCAATGAGTTTTTTATTGAATCTATTTTCTTCTTGACTCATAAGAATAATTTGGTTTGTAACCTCATGGTGATGCTCAGTGTGTCTTTGAATTTCTAATTCTTTACCTTGTAGCTTCTCTGTAATTTTCATCCTATCATCAATGGCTAGTGTTATTTCATTTTCATCTTTTCTTGCATCATTCATGACATCAATCATTTTCACCATTTGAGTCTCTTGACCAATTTGCAGCATCTTGATTTGATCTGTCATATATAGATTGACCTCTTGTAGATTTTTAATTTCTTCTACTGATGCATCTAAAGCTTTGCTCATTGATGATTCTGTTGTTTCAAAGTAATCTATTATTTCCAATTCTTTGTAGTCTTTCTCATTCAGCCTGGTTTCCATAATATTTCTTTCATCAAGAAATTTTCTCAGTTTTATTCTCGCCTCCTTGTACTGCTCATAGTTTATTTGCATTTGTAACTGCTCATTCTCAATAGTCATGTCCAGTTTGAACTTGTCCATTGCTCTGATATTTACTCTTAAGTCTTTAATCTTTTCAAGAGAGATACTTATCTCTGATACCAATTGTTGGAATTATATTGGAATGATGTACAGAGAGGGGAGGGGTGAATCAGTACGTCTAAAACTTTTCTTGGTTAGCCCATTAACCCTTAATCATCAGTTTGTAAATTATCTTATCTAACTGTTCATCTTTCTTTATGTATATGCAATCATATCATAAGTTATTTTAGTATGTAACCATAACAGAAACATTCATGAAAATAGATAAGACATAACACAAGATATGATATCGCAAAAAACTCTTGTTAGGAAGTAAAAACTGCGGTGGGGATTGTTACCCACAAGACTTCACCATCTGCAGATAAGAAGGGGTCGATTAAGAATTACAATTGGTCACTTCTGATGACCTAGCCTGTTAGGAGTATTACAGTGGAGACCTATTAAGATCTACTTCGTTTGAAGCTTTAGCAACACTGTTAAGTGTGCACTCTATTAAGAGATTTGTAAAGAACGGTTAAGTCCACCTTCTACAAAAGAATTTTAGATGTGATGCACTTGTTAGAATGCAACTACATAAGTCTTTGATCTGATGATGTATGCAATATTTAATTGTTGATAACAGATCCTATAAAGCTTCATACATATTAGTAATCATCCTTCCATGATTGAATAATACCTTTATCTGCCCGTCGGTAGCCTTTGTGTGTTCTTGACAACTGATGTGATCCATTTTTGAACTTTGCATGAATTCTACCTTCTGCTCCTTAGATGCTCTGCATGGCTATCAACAATAATGAATTCATAACTCACAATTGAGTTTGAACATCTATTTATACTAAATTAGGCTCAATTCTTGATTCATGCATCGCAAGTTAACTCTAGATCCAAGGTTTACAACTTGACCTTGATCTTTAGTTAGATATGTTTTAGATCCGTTAGGATGCATTAAAACATTTACATAAAGCTAGCTTCACCCTCAAGTTATGATTTAAAACAAATAAAAACTCTATAAATAGAATTACATTGCTTTATCCGTCGTGTAAAAATCAAATCCACAATTTGTGGGTTCTCTAACTGACTGTCAGTTCTGACACTCGATTTTCTTGGTCGTCGGTGTTCCTTTCTTGAACTTGTCATTGGGTATGCCTTTTCTATTCCTGTCGGGTTTGTTCTAAAAAAATATCACCGATGATGCTTGTAGTCACCGGTGATGCTTTTCGATTCTATACAATTGATTTTTTGTGACCTCTGTGTTCTGTCAGGTATGCTTGTTGTTCGTCGGGAATGCTTGAAGTCTTTCGATGATCTCTGTAGTCTGTCGGTGATCTCTGTCAATGTTTTTCACTACGTGTACTAATGGAAAAATAATTTCATTAGTTATCATTGTCTGTGATCAAGTTCATTGTCAAGCTAGTAATTTTTTATTATACAATGAACATTGAAAATTGAAAGATAGTTTGTAGTTATCTGCGTGCTTATTTTCTATGAAATGAAGTATAGTATTCTTAAGTTGAGACCATTTCTTTCATTTATACATACTTACATACATATTCAATCTAAAATTTTAAATAGTTCAAAGCCCATGAACATATGATATAGCTTATACGCAAAGGTCTAATTCTAAACAACCAAAAAATTCATATTGCAATGAAAATAGTTATTCTATACTTATAATCGCTGGTTGATATTTAACAAATATCATATCTAAAGGTTTAAACATAAGAAATCAATACAAAATTTCTCAGGTTATAAATATACAATCCTTGAACAATCAGTCTTATAATGACCCACGTGTCTACGTTCTAAAAGATAAGTTACACCTCTCTTTGTAATATTCAAAATAAAAACTAAGTATTCCATTTAAGATCCATATCTTAAGCAAAGGTGAGAACCAAAGGTGGAATTTAACCTGTTTGTTTCCACCCAATACCATCCAAACTTGAGGCTGAGCATCATGGTAGAAGTCAAGAGGAACCTCACAAAATCTCTAGATATTTGAAGGCCTGACTACATAGTGTCTCAAGGAGCTTCCCACTCCTAGCATGATTTTGATAGCCATTCCTCCTTTTTAGCCAACCCCTACGCGGTCAATGAACTCATTCTAAATGTCACCTTGAAGGTCATTTCCACTGAGATCCAGATATAGTAGATGCTCCAGGTTAAATAGGGATGAACAAATCTCCCTCCTTCTAGACTGATGACGGATCAATTCATCACTTTTGTAAGGGTAAGGGTCAATAGTGAAAACAAGGTGGATGACTTTGGATGTATGATAATTATAGAAAACACCCTCCCAATTATAATAGTTGAATACCTGCCAAGAGGATAAACAGAGACAAAAGGAGTGATTTAAACCAGCTATGCTTAACGCCAAGATTTGTAGGGGTGATTAAGCAGGAAGACGTGGGCTTGAAATCCTACAACTTCTTCAAATTTTCCCATGGCTTTACCCAAAGCTTTGCCTCATACAGTTTGAGACAAAAATCTCCATCCTCTTTATCCTTGAGCATGAGATGGTCCATAGTCCCTGCTACCATCTATCCCTCTACCTTAACCACTCGGCTCAATGACAGAGGCCCTCCCTCTTTCTGTTGGATATTATGATGTTTTTTTGGCAAAGCATCTAAGCTCCCTAATTTCCATGGTGTTCTCCGAGCCTTATGAAGCATTCTTTCTACCCAAAGTGGCCATGTCCTTTTCCCTGATCC
Organism: Thuja plicata; assembly: GCA_018584345.1. Classification (NCBI taxonomy): domain Eukaryota; kingdom Viridiplantae; phylum Streptophyta; class Pinopsida; order Cupressales; family Cupressaceae; genus Thuja; species Thuja plicata. The sequence continues at coordinate 5,867,380 of MU224945.1, forward strand.
TTCCCACTCCCCCAAAATCAATGTCCCTATCACTACTACAATTACAAGTGCCTTCCCAATCTAATTGTCCTTCCACCTATGATTTCATGCTCCTTTTTCTATTTTAAATTATGCATGGCAGCCAGCTACCCTTACCAAATTCCCAAGAGAAGTGGTTGGATAGACATGGGTCTACTTGGAGTTGTGTGTGACAGGAAAGAACAGAGACCTTCATAAAGGATCTAGAGACAAAATGATGTGCCTTAATGATGGTCAATGTCCCCTCAAGAACCAAATACTGAAAACACTTCTCAGATGCATCTACAATGACCTAGCATAAATGTGGATACCTTAGAAAATGTAATGATCTAATTATTCTATGAGATACATTTATTTAACATTAGTTTTCATTGTTAATATTGAAATATAATTTATTTTATTATCTTAGGGATGATTCTCATTAATGCCATTATAAGCCAATAACAATATAAGATAGTTCTCCATGCCCACTACCATTCATTAATACTATCCTTTACAATGTCTTTCTTGTCACAATGAATAAAGTCTTCTAATCATAATTACACTCCTTTCTTGAATTGTTTGTCAGGTATGCTTTTTCTGTGCTTTGCCGGTTTTGTTCTCAAAACTATGTCGTCGGTGATAATCTTTGTGTTATGTCATTGACCCATCGGTGATGTCCTATTTACTTCATCAGTGTTAACACTTTTCAGTGTTTGTCAGTTAATTCCATACTTAGCATTTTCCTATGACTTTTTGTTCTGTCGGATATGCTCGTTGTCTGCTTGTTATGCTTGCAGTCCACCAGTTATGTTTGTACCGATGATCTCTATCAATGTTTTTTGCTAAGTGTACTAATGGTAAAATAATGTCATCAATCTCCCCCTTTGACATTAGTATCAAAAATATGATATGTGCAAAATACTGAATGTATTAGTATGTACACCTATGTATACTACTTCCTTAGTCATTTGAATGACTCCCCCTATGTATATGCCGGTAAGTGTAAGTATATATACATTTCCTTATGTACTCTTTTTTTTTGATATATTGTACATAACTATCTTTACATATTTGTTCCTTCTGTACATACAATATACATTTCCTTTCTATTCCTCCCTTTTTGATAATAAAGGCAAAGGTACTTACATCTTGTCAAAAAGGTGGGAATGTGAGGACTTGATCTCCTCCATCATCTTTTCCCATTTATCCTTTAGTATTTCTAGAGCCACGTGCTCAAGTGATATCCTTATGTGTATATCATAGATGCTGTCTACTATAGACATCTCTGGGGTTGCAATTAAATTTCTTGCTTCAGAAATATGTTGTTGTAGAATAGTAAGATTAGGCAAGATGTGTGCTTGTAGTTCGTTGATCTCACCTCATAGTTGTGTTTCACTATCCCATATTTATTTCCTCAGCCTGTTAGCCTCAGTGACCTTGTCATGATGTACCTTGATACTGCCTAAATTTGAGGTTAGGCTTTGTGCACTCATTGTGACATTAGAGTCTATTTCTACTAACTTGTCACTATTTTCTTTTGTAAAATTTTCTAGTGTGCACATCTTTTGAACTAAGGTAATTTCCTCAGCAATCATTGGCTGTAATTGATCAATTAGTTTAGAGAGCTTTACCTTGTTCACTACCACTTCTTGGCTGATCTTATCAATTAACTTGTATTGATACTTTTTCTCTTCTTGTTCTTCCATTGCTTGTTTTGCATCTATATTCTGATCTATGATGGCGTCGGTAAGAACAACAATTTGTTCCTTAACTGTAGCATTCTATTTAAGTTTTACCTCAGGAACAAGTTGTTGGAGGATGTCTCTTGCCTTGTCAAGTGCCATTGTTTCCCTGTGTTCCTATATCATTTTCTTCTGAATGGCTTTCCTTTGGCATATCACTCCAAACTCTTGAAGTTTATCACTATTCAAAGTAGTAATATCCCACTTTGGGACTTCTATTACTTCATCCACTGTAACAGCCACGATATCTTTCTTCAATGTTTTCTTCTTCTTCTTCTTTGGCTAGGTGGTAGATTGATGTATTACCATTTGTAATTGTTGAGATTGGGTTGACCTGGTAGGTGAGGGTTGAGAAGATGAGGCATCTATTTATTTCTGTTCTGAGTCCACCGACTAGTTTTATGAAGACGTCTCCTCATTGGCCTTAGGTGTATCAACAGATATATTTTCTTTTTCTTGTGTGCCTTCATCCTACTTGACTTCTTCACTCTTATATTTTTCTTCAACCTTTCTCAATGTATCCTCAGTTTTGTTATCTGCATCTTTGTTTTGATCATTTGACACTTCTTGCTGATTGTCGGTTGCATCTTTCATTTCTGTCTCTGTATCCTTTTGAGTGTTGGATGCATCTTTGTTTTCATCTGTACCCATATCCTTGGGTATATCTTCATCCTTTTTAGATGATTTATCCTGACTTGATTGAATATCAATAACATCTATTAATATATTCATGTTTGTTGGTGTATTGACTATTGCAATGTCAATAGTTGAATCTTGTCTATTGGTATTGCCCTTTGCAGTATTTATGTCTTCATCTTTTTGTATTCCTACTGCAGGGTCTTTTCCTATAGTGTTATTGACAATGTTGTCTAACCATGATTCATCATTTATATCATCATCTAAGTTACCTTTTATTTTTAACTCTTCTTTGGTAACTTCTTCATCCTCTAAACTGATGTGAATTGGACTTGCTGGTACTTGATTTTCCTCACTGTCTTTAGGCCATTCTTCATCTATAATATCAACCTATTTTTGGCCAGTTATTTGAAATTCTTCACTTTCTAACTCAGTTGTTGAGTTATCTCTCTGATTGATAGTTTCCTTCTCATAACTTCTCTCCTTAGCAGGATTGAGTATCTTGCTTCATTTATCATGAGCTTCTTGTTCTAGCTCTATAAACTTCTCTTCCAGAAATTTGTAGGCTCTCATTTTGGGTAAGACATTTTTCTCATATTTCTCCATGATTTCATTTATTTCTTCCCTTTTTGATTCAGGAGGCATAAGAGAAACAAGTACTCTTTCTCTTATCCTCTTCTCCTCATGGAAGGCAAATGTGAACCTAGAAGATAATCTTATCAACAGTTCTTGTGGTACATTATGTGTAGTGAATTGAAGTGGGACATAATAGTGTCTGCACATTTTAGCTATAATTGCATCTTCAATTTTATTTTGTTCTACAGTATCCCATCTCAACCATTTCCTAATCTTAGGATGTCCAATAGATGATGCTTCTAAAATGTACTTACAAATGTCATCAATGTTTTTAGTAGTTGATGTCACCTTTGTTGTTTCCTTTGTTTGTTTAATTGCAGTGCTAGGCTCATCCATAACTGAGTCCTCTATATCCTCATTTGTCTGAACAATTTTTCTCCTTTTGGTAGGTTTCTCAACTGGTTGTTTTCCCCTTGATGTGTCAGGTTTCCTTTTATACACATTTCCTTTTACCATGGGAGTAGGAGTTGCATCCTTTGTTGTCTGACTCCTCGTTCTTGACTTCTTAGGTGGAGGAGGAGGTGGTAAATCAGGCTGTTCTTCCTCTAATTCATTTTACTCTTCTGTATCACCGATGGGTAACTGGTCCTCGGTGATTTCCTCCTTACCCTCTTGTTCCTCTTCACCTTCCTTTTCTTCTTCACCTTCAGAAGATATATTCAATTTCTTTATCAAATTCTTCACCATTCTGCCTTACTGTTTTACAACTTTCTTGATAACAATATTTGTTTTAATCTTCTATTTGGCCTCTTCATAGGTGCCAAATCTTTGTTGCTTGTTGTCCACTGGTTCATTTAGTAGTGCTTGAATGCACTCATTGACTAGTCCTACTTTGATTTCATATTCTAACTGTGTAAGCCATGACTTCCTAGGTACTATAGCTTGGATGTATGTGAAATCATTATCTACCATGAAACATATATTTTCTTTGTGTTCCTCTATCATATTTTCAGGAATCCTTGTTCTTGATTGCAACATTTCCTTAATGGTTTTGAAATACTCATGCACCACATTAGAAAAATCTGTTCCTAGTGATTCTATGAATTCACCTATCTGAATGGTTATAGGTCTGCTTGTGTCCCATACAAATTTTCCTATTGAAGGAAAGTATTCTTCAAAGTAAAAGAATATGCACATCATGAGGGAACCAAACTTACAAGTGTTTGTTCTTGAAGATCTTATAGTGCACATGTTCTCCTCCAGTTGATGTAATAGGATCTC
>MU224946.1:0-19882 GCA_018584345.1 Thuja plicata
ACATTTATGTATATCTCAGAAATAGGTTGCATGGCTAAAGTTTCCACAAGACCAAACTATACCTTGACAAAGTGCATAGTTTGTAGAAACACCTTGAAATTTTAATTAATAATTAAATCTTATATTTTAAATATATTAATATAATTTATACATTGGATGGTGAGCTTAGGGGTAAGGTACTAGTAGTGGCTATAGCTAATTTCTGGCACCTACAAATCTTAAACAGTATATCGGATTTTGACAATTTTTTGTGTTGTCTCTATAAATGACTTAACTGGTTAAAGCTAAGCTTTCAGCTTCTGTGTATTAAAGATGCACATTGTGGGAGTGTAAAAGGGTCAAGAAGTAGTCATTTCAAAGTGTTGCATGATACCTGCTTGAAGATGGTCCAATAACCATCCACTCAAAATCACCAGTACTTGTGGACAAATGTCCTAGTAGTGGTACACAAATGGGCCAATCATGAATAAAAAAAGCTAAAAAATGATCAACTATTAGTACATATGAAACTTATTAAGTGAACCATTATTAAGGTGAAATCCCCAAAATTGTATGACAATAAATCTGGAACATTTTTTTTTGTTAAAAGAACATGAGATTGTACATTTTCAATTAATGAGATTAAATTTTCTTTATCCTAGTCAAAATCTATTAATATGCAAGGAAACCATCCTTACATGATCCATACACCTTGCAACCTTTATGACTTTGTTTTTTTTCTCATTTACCATTCACACGTCACTATCCCATAGTTTAATAATTAAATATTATAGTTATTAAGGATAATTTTAACAACAGTATAGGAGTTGTTAGTTCATCTCAGACCTTAGATTGTTTTTACATATGTGATGACAAGTTAATCCCTATAGATGACATCACTAGAGATAATAGATGTTCACTTGTTTTAAATTTTTGTAATTTTTTTTCCTTAAAGAAGTTGTGTAGAGATAATATGTCCATGGTCAAAAGTGGCATCAATTCTTTTTTAAAATAAATTAACATATATATTTTTATAAGCATTAATATAGTTTCTTATATATATTTTTTCATATATATAATACACATATAATATGAATCCTCTTTCATTAATATATTTTCTTATATATATATTTTCATATATATAATACACAAATAATATGAATCCTCTTTCATTCAAATACAGCTAAATATATTATTAAATATTAATGTAAATAATATATTTATTTATTTTATATTTAATCAAATATGTGATAATTAATAAAGTCTTCTATTATTATTAGTAAAAAAAAATAGATATTATATATTTTTTCATATATATAATACACAAATAATATGAATCTTCTTTCATTCAAATACAACTAAATATATTATTAAATATTAATGTAAATAATATATTTATTTATTTTATATTTAATCAAATATGTGATAATTAATAAAGTCTTCTATTATTATTAGTAAAAAAATGGATCTTATAAATATTATCATATAGATTAATATGTGAGATAAACACTATTATTTATAATCTAGAATATTGTTACTGTACTTGTCGTGGCAATACTATTGCATTCACTTGTGCCAATTAGTGAATTAATTTTCACCATTCAAAAAACTTTATTTTTTTGTTTTTAAAATAATCTAGTTTCTATAATATAAAGTTCCAATTTACATTTTTGAATTTTTCCCAATTAAAAATTATTTATTTCAAATATGATTGGTTAGGACCCTTTTTCAGAACTTTATATTGCATTTTTTTCTACCAGATTTTTGGCATGCACATTATAAAATTGAAATTTTAAATAAGTTCATTTTTAATAATTTCATTATATTTTAAAGAAGCATAGCAATTTTCTAATATTTTATGGAAGAATAATATTTCTTAACAATTTCTTATTTTTTTTGGGTTATACATAAGGGGATCACAAAAACATAACTAGTTACATCGAAATGTACAAAAATAAGAGGCCAAGCCTCACATCAAGAGCATCACAATATCTTCATATCATATAGTCCTATACATAGTTACAAGAAGGAAACCAAAATACTAGTGTAATATATCATCATTGGTGTCTACCCAAGCAGTCCACCCCATAGATTCCTCCACACAATGTTTTTCTTCTCCTGGATTTGTGCAAGCATGAGGATTTGGTCCTTTTTGGAATTTTTGTTTTTCTTAACCTCCTGGTTAAGCTTCTTGAGAGTCCTCTTGAACATCTGCAGGTTATCCATATTCTCCCTCTATTCATATCCATCCTTCATCTCAAAGCCAAAGAAAGTGACATATCCCGTCTTCAGGAACCTTTTGAGCTTTTCCTTGTCAATCAACATAGTAGTATGAACCCGCAAGAAGACTTTAAAATATGTGAGTTCTCAAAAAGTCTCAGTAAGAACTTTGGGGTTGTCTTGATACCTTTCCTCATTTCTACATTTCCAAATCTGCCATAAAATATTAGAAGAGAGAATGTTCCAAAACTGATTAGTATCTTTTTTTAGCCCATCAATATGGCCAGTAATAATTTCAAGAATATTAATATTCATAGGATAAGTGATACCAAACATATGCCAAATTTCCTTAGCAAAAATATACTCAAATAAAATGTGTCTACCAAACTCAGGTAGTCTGCACAAGTTACAATAATCAGCCACATAGTTATCTTTTCTAATTGGGAGTCTGTCAAGAACCAATAACCATTTAACACATTTTATCTTAGGCTCAATAGAGCCTTTCCACAATATATCAAAATATTTATTCCAAGAGCAGATGTCAAGGGTGGAGTACCAAACAAAATTGACATGGTCAATGATGGCATCATTATATCCAATCACATTGTAAATGTTTTTAGCTTTAATTTTGGATATAATGGTCCCACCCGACCATTTTCAGTTTAAAAATCTATGAGAGTCCACATGACAAGTAGTAGGCAAGTCCTTGATAGATTTAAGAATCATATTATAATTTTTCTTCTAGGAGGCCAGGATATCAAAATTGCTTCTAAGATCATCCCAACTGATTATCTTGTCATGCTCAAAGAGGTCAGCCAATTGATAAATGACCATATTAGACCAGTATCTAGTAGAGCAGCCTTGGGAGAGGGCGAGGGGTATGCTAGATAAGTGCAAGTCCCACCAGGTGGACCTTTCACCATATAGATGATTATCATCATGGAAGGCCTTGTTAGTAATATATTTCCTGATATGATTCCAAGCTTTCCATATGGATCTAAAGACATTAGATCCATGTACAACAATAGGAATGTTGACAATAATTAGATCATTAAAAGGTAGATTCTTCAAAGATTTTCAATTTTTGGGGAATCCCCTTTGTATATTGTTCCTAACAAGGATCTTCCATGGATCATTATCATCCATAGAGTGAAAAATCCACTTGGCGGCAAGTGCAATCCCTTGGAGTTTAAGATCCTTCAAGCCCAAGCCCCCAAGGACCTTATCAGTATGGCAGCAATCCCATGTAGCATCATGCATCATTCTATTTCCTTTACCATCAGACCAGAGAAAGTTTCTGACGACCTTTTGTATTTCCAAGATTTGGTAATTACTGAACATCCAAGCTGAGGAATAGTAGATATTGTAGGAAGAAAGAATTTTTTGGCAGACTTGAACTCTACCAGCCAAGAATAAAGATCTGTTGTGCCACTTATCCAGCTTCTTAGTGATTTTATCTTTAATCCAAGACCACATATCCTTAAGGCAGGGTTCAATAGAAAAAGGTATGCCTAGATATCTCACAATTTTATGTGGACCTCCCCATTCAAAATTATAGTTTTTAAACCAGTCAGGGGGCTACTCATCCCATCAAGGACATATAGATTTCAAGTGGGATAAACAAGTGCCAGAAATAGTGCAAAAGAGACTGAGTTTGTTTTGCAGAGCTTCAAAGTTGTCAGCAATGGCTTCAAAGAAAATAGCAGTATCATCTGCGAATTGGCAGTTTATAAACTCTTCATTATTAGGGAGAGATATGCCCCTGACAATAGGGGAGATTGAGTTATCTCTAAGAATGTAATACAGGGCATCAGAGGCAATAAAAAATAGGAAAGAGGCCAAGGGGAAACCTTTCCTAATGGATCTACCAAGGGGGAAGGAGTCTGAAATGGATCCATTAACATCAACTTGGGAAAAGGCATCATTGAGAAACATATTAACAAAATTGCTGAAAACACTAGGAAATCCAAAATCCTCAAGCATCATGGAGATAAATCTCCATTCCACCCTGTCATAGGCCTTCTCAAAATCCAAGAGAAACATAGCCAAATTTTGCTGAGAGTAATTGGCCTAATTCATGGCTTCCCAGCTGGTGGTCAGATTCTCAACAATATATCTTCCTTTAATGAAACCAGTTTGGGTAGAACAAACAAACTTGGGCAGGATATTCTCAAGTCTCAGAGCCAGGATCTTGGATTATTTTTTACAGGAAATATTAAGGAGAGTGATATGTCTCCAAATTTTAGTGAGAGATTTGTCCCTATCCTTAGGAATCAACTCAATAAAACCCCTTTTGATGGAGCTACCCAGGGAACCCCTAGCTAGGGCTTTCGAGTAGATATCTTGAAGATATTTGCATATCCAACTAATATTAGACATGTAAAACTCCATAGGGAGGCCATCGGGCCCAGGGGCCTTGTCATTATTAAGGGAGTTAATGGATTTTTCAATTTCCTACAAGGAGATATCTTTAGACAGTAGGTCAGCATCTATAGTGGAGATCCTATTAGGGATAAGAGATCTGCACTTATTTCTAAGGGAAGTAGCCTCCTCCAAATCCTCAGAGGCAAAAATATTTTGGTAAAATTCAGCAAAGGCCTCTTTAATGTTGTAAAGGTCAGTTATTTCTTGATTATAAACTATAATTCTCTCTATAGTTTCATTGGACTATTTATGCTTGATGAGGTTAAAGAAAAATTTAGAGCCACGATCACCAAACTGTAGCCAGTGAGCACGAGATCTAATTTTGGTGCCTCTAGTTTTAACCTACTGGTGTTGTCTAAGGGCTTCCTTAACATTAATCACATGAGAGATGAGATCATAGTCTGTGTGATTCGCTTGGATGTTATTTTCACCTTTCTGAAGGTCAGAGGAGAGATTTTTTTGGTAAACCTAGTCTTTGGCACTTTTTTGGCCAATGGTCTTTAACAGATTCTGCCAAGCGAGAATGTTCATGTTCCATCTATCCGTGTGAGAAATGGTGGGAAAGTTATTCCTGTTAATGAGTCTAATGATATGCATGGAAACAAGAACGTCTTCATCTTTAAGAAGACTAGTATTTAGAATAAACTTGGGATTGGAGCCTTTGCTATGCATAGGGGAATTATTAATTCTAATACAAGTGGAGATAGGATGGTGCTCGGAGAGGGAAGTGGAGGTTACAAGGACAGAGTTGCCCATGTTATTAGGCAAAACAAAGAAGAAATTTTTATTAGCATAGAAACGGTCAAGGCTAGAGAATATTCTAGAGGGACCTTGTTAGAAATTACACCAAGTATGCCATAAGTCTGGATTTGTGTCTTTATTTCCATCCAAGGGGTCAAAGAAATGTTTAGCATTTTTCATTCTATTGCAATGAATTTTTTCCAGGTCCTTCCAAGCAAACGAAAGACAACCAACTTTGTCCTCCTAGGATTCAACCATATTGAAATCCCCTCCCACAAGCCATGAGATATTAGGGAGAGCAGCCAGTTAGTCCCAGAGGCTCTCTCTCTCTCCCTAAAATCATTCAAGGCATAAATAGAGCATATGCCAAAGACATTGTTATTGTAATTAATAGTAATCCATATTGCTTTGTTACAAGGGGAGATCCCATTGCCAGTGATATAATTCCCCCATCTCGAGTTGACCAATAGCGCAACTCCACCCCTGCCCCTAGGATGGTTAGTACAGTATTTGCTAGCATCTTTCCAAAGAAAGTTAAGATTGGATTGAAGTACGTATCCAATAGCTTTAATCTCTTGAAATATCAAGAAGTCCATGGAATTACAAGTATCTAAATAACGCTTAATAACAAACTTCCTCTCAGGGGATTCAAGCCCCCTTATGTTCCATGGGATGCAATTCATGAGGAAACATGTGGGGGGAAAACAATCATCTGCGGACCCCACAATTGGGGCCATAGAAACATAAGGAATATCCCCATGCTTTTTACTGGAGGAGTTCTTATTTTTGGAGCCCAAAGGCCTCCCCCGTCATTTAGATGTGGGGAAATCTCCCTTGAATTCATCATCATTATTTGAAACAACAGGGGAAAGGATATCCACATCCATGGACTTCTTTGGGTGGAGATTAGCAGAATCAGAGGAGTTATTACAAGCAGGGATGACCTCAAGCATACATTCATCACTAAGCTCTCTGAAGATCTTATGAGGGAAGTTCTCGAGAGGGGTCGAGTCAATACAATTGTCAGAGGGGTCCTTGTTGATCAAACTTGTTGGGGTGGAACTAATTTGGGTTTCTTGTGAGACGGCCAAGACGGGTTTGTCTGTGCTGGAGGCTAGCAGAGGATTTAAGGACTAGGATCCCATAATGGAGGTGTTAATCGGCTTATTGGTTCTTCATCTACGCTTATTGTATTTTTTTGTCATGGTTTGGAACCCGTCATTTTGAGTCTCATTCTCAACAGATAAGGAATTAGCTGAGATTAATGTAGGGGAAAGGGCAATAGGGATGGACGAGGAGTTGGAATCCATAGCGGGGAGGGGATTAGAATGCTCATCTATATGAGGGGTTTTGTTCACAGAGGATTCCACATTAGGGTTAGCAGTATCAGTGGATTTTTGGAGAGGCGAGGGCTTAGCCAGCATAGATTTTTTCTTAAGGATGGGGTAGTCCTTCCTCAGATTCCCTTCTCTTCTTCATAAGAAAAAGAGTTTAGACCCCCAAGAATTTCAATAGGACAAGAGTAATTATCCTCAAAAATGTTAATGTTAATATCACCCAAAATCTCTTTACCAGGATTCAATGAAATAAGTATCATGGAATCCATATGAGGAACCAATCTCACAGTGTCATCCATTCGAATGACTTTACCAAGTGGTTCAAGCAATTGGGTAAGGAAACACCATAGAAATGGTGGGATCTGTTTAACCAAGATCCACTGAGGGGCTGAGAGGGAAAGAACCTCCTCATGAATGGCCTTATGAGACCAAGCCAGGGCACTAAAGGAGGTAGATCTCATGGTCCAATATTTTTTTTTAAGAACTTTGGTCTAGCCAGATTTATGATTAGCAAAGAAAATCCCATATAAACCTTTCTGAAATTTCCTGCAAAATGAGATATGGAAACCAAGTTTCAAGTTCCAGTAGTTATGGAACCAATCATCTAAAAATTTTCTGGGAGGGCATTTATCCACTTCAACAACTGAGAAAAAAATAGCAGAATTCCTTATGTATTTTTTTCCTTCACAATTTCAACAAGCATTTCCGAATTTGGAGAAATAGAGAAAGGTAAAGCAACAAACCCATTATTCTTACCAGATTCATAGGCTCCATGAACACTCGACAAGTTAAACCTTGCACTTGCGTCAATGGAATTACCAAAGTTAGCAACCGCCTCGAAGAATGATTTGGGTCTTGCGAGCAATAAATTGATGGTTTTAGTGGGATTAATTATGTTTGGTATGTCAGACTCCATTGATGTCCTTGGCATAGCCGAAGGGGAAATAGGGGGTACGGCCTCTGCCAAGCGGTAGAGGGAAGATGGAGAGGTTTCATTCATTTTAAATACATTAAAAGAAAAAGGAGCAAGCACACCTGTCAACACGTCATCGTCGGGGAAACACAATTGCCTGTCACCGTATTTCACCACTTTTCGTAGACCAGCTCTTTACCTCTAAAAAATCTAGTTCACTGATAAGTTTCAATCATCTATTTCTTATATTTTAGAAAACATTTTATATTTTAGAAAATATTAATGTTTCTTAATAATTTTCTATATTTCTTAGTTATTATTTTCTTAGTAATTACTTAATATTTTAGGGAATGCTAATATTTCTTCATAATTTCCTATATCTTAGGGAAGACTAATCTTTCTTTATGATTTCCTATGTTATAAATGATACACATATTTGTTTAACAATACCTTACATTTTAAGGAATTCTAATTATTAAATAATTCTTATATTTCTATTACAATGTACTATAATGACAAGTACACGCCACTATGTGACACTTGTTGTTATTTATAATCATAAGACACCACCATCTTACATAATTATTTTTATTCTTAAGAAAAAATCTTTAATAATAAATACTATTACATTAATCTATAAGATAGTATCATTTCTTTTATTTTCTTTTTTTGGAAAAAGTGGTAAATATACCACAAAATTATATTTTATTAAATTTTTAACTTCTATTTTTATGTACATAAGGCTATCATATTGTTCTGTTAGTTTTAACTTCTATTTTTATGTACTTTTGAGTATATAACCTGGTTTGTTCATTCATGAATGTTAATATAGTTTCTCTGAATTCCTACTGTGATAGTGATCTCAATAGTTGATCATGAAATTGTCTTTTTATTTAAAGTTGTCTTTCTCACCAATCATACATGACAATCCCTTAGAATCTTTATGATAGTGAAATAATTAATCATTTCTTTATGGCCCTTATTCCTGTCATTGTTTTGATAGGATCTAGCTTACCTTTTTTCACCAAAGAATCTACCACAAAGAATGCACTAGTAATTCTATAGCTGCATGTTCCAATCATGTAGAATGATTTTATCTTGAAGTTGTTGCATTTCTACTCACATGCTCTTTTCACTTGATTGTCTCTCATATACATAGTCTTTGATAATTCTCTTTCACTATACCTATTGATATTCTACATCTCCAAGCTCTCTGTTTATTGCTCCTATAGTTGCTACTACTCATGTCAAACCATTGTGATTGCATTAATGGGATTGGTGGTCTTGAATTTTTATTTCATACCACCTTTTTAGCATTAAAAATCACTGTCATTTGATTATTTCTAAAATACAATGCTCTATTTGAAGCAACAAATGTTGTTTTTTGATTTGTTATTCATGACTGCAAACAGATCATAATTTATTTGAATGCTCTTTGTTTATTCTCCATGAATCCATTATTAATATGAAGACCCACTGCTCTTTTCCATTGAGATTTGACATTCTTTGCATGCCCAGAATTTCTCACATGCAAAGATTTGTTATTCTTTATACATGCATTGATTTTATTTTTCTAAATACATGCATCTATTAATGATGTTTCTTGTCATCAATTCTCATAGTTGTTCCTTTGGAAGAAAAATTGATTTCATCACATTGCAATCATTATTTTCTCAATGAATATGCTACATTTATATGACATTCATGAATGAAAGACCAAGTCTCTTTTAAACTCCTTATTCTTTCAATCTAATCTTGTTGTCCGAATATTTAAATCTTCTCTTTGTTCATTGACCTTTCATGCTTCATTTTAAAAAAAATTCCTTTACAAAAACTTGTTATTCATTGGTAAAGAGCTCTAATATTATTTTATATATCCTCTATTTCTTCAAAGAGGTTGTCATTTTAGAGTTTTAAACCGGCTCATTTATGATACACTGCTTCTTGAAATGTTGTTGTTCTTGAGTTTTAAATCATTTTTTACTGCTTGGAAATAATTATAGTTGTTTCTTGTCACCTTGTAGCTATAGTATTTGCCTTTTGTATTTCATAGATATCTGTTACTATTCCCGCAACCATTCAAACTATATTCTATGATTGTTCCTGCAACCATTCAAACTTTGTTATGTCACTGTTCCTGCAGCCATTCAAACTCTAATTTGTGACTATTCCTGCAGCCATTCAAACTTTGTTATGTGATTATTCCTGCAACCATTCAAACTATGTTCTGTGACTATTCATGCAGCTATTCAAACTCTGTTATGTGACTATTCCTACAACCATTCAAACTGTGTTTGTGACATGTTCCTGCAGCCAAGACAAAACATAATAAGTTATTAGTTTCAATTTTAGCAACTAACTATTCCTGCAACTATTATAACTTTGTTATAGTTGTTTTTGCTACCACTTTTGTATTTATTTTCTATCTTGAATATGTTTACATGTCATGTACAAAGGGTTTTTAACTACATACAATGATCATATTCTTTGTTTTGCATATGAATTCAAATAGAATTGATTTTTTTGTATCAACATTGATTTCTAATGTCTAATCATTCATAATTTTCTAATCTATGGGATCAATACAAGCAGCTTGGAGATAATGTCACTTAAAAATGAACAAATATTTTGAAGGAGAAACTTTCAAACTTTAGGACACATCTTGTATATTTTTCTCATTAACAGAAGGTATGCATACTATTTTCATTGTCTATTCATTATTGTTTATCATAGACTTGGAGTTTGACTATGGATGGAGATGCTTTTTTTTTTAATATTTTATTGTTTGTTTGATCTTAATGTTTGAAGTTGAATAACATTTTTTTTTTCCCTCAATCAAATGACCTCTTTATTTGCTTAAGTTCTCAACATTTTCTTTCTGCACATGAAGCTAATTTTGTGCATATGAACTGGTTGGAAATATAATCTAGTTTTCCTTGCTCAAATTTTTCCCCTCTTGATGACAATTGTCCTTTCACTATTGTTTGTTTATAGTTCTCTTCACATTTAGCACATATCCTATAGTTTGAAGAGTTTGTGATTCTTAGATTTAAAGTAGCAATGGTAGATTTATTTTCATTTAAATTTTGTAGTGCTCACATGGTAATTGATACATATTGCTTGAATTGCATTTGATCAAATCTCTATGGCCATTTCTACTGATCTGAAGGAACCTTGAATCGACACAACATTTAGTATCCAAAGGGGGTTTGCCTTCCTAGCTTTTGGGTCTTTAAGCCACATGGTTTTTTCCACATATTAGATTTCTAAAAGTATTTAAGTTTTTTAACTTCAAAATAGTTTCACAATTTGTCTAGTATTGTACATCTCTTTGTTGTGGATTGGATAGTTTTGGTTATAATTTTTAATCTCCTCTAGATTGGGTGAACCTCAGCTAAAAAAGATAAATATTACGCATCGGTTACTAGTATGGGTTCTAATCTCAAGTGGAAATTCCAATTGTAATAGCACTAGTTGCTCTAATATCAAGAAATGTGCCTTGTAATGATAGAAATTGTAACACTAGTATTAGGAAGTTGGATTTCTATATTTTGGATGTACTGGAAATTCTCTATCAATGCATGGATATTTCAGGCATATTGTTTTGATTACTAAATCTTGAGTAAGCTTATAGGTAGCAAAGATAGACTATGCAAAGATAGCTTATATGTTCCAAAAGCCTTATCCATTTTAAATTTTTGAAATGCCAAAGAGTCTACCCTTGAGACTGAAACTTTGTAATATGAATACTTGTCTTATGATGAAGATTATTGTTCTATTTCCTGTAGTTGTGTATAGCTTGATGATCAATGCCTGTATCTTTAGATGTCTTGACCATATTCTTTGACATTATATTTGTATTAGCTATAAATAAGGTATCATGAATATTTTATTTTGATGTAGCATCAATGAACTTAATCTTTCCTTGTCACCTTGCATTGTGAATACTTAACTTGATATGTCCTTTAGTAGTATTGGCTGATACATTATCTACTTTTTATTATTTCCTTTAGCATCTATTTCATCTTTAGAGAGTATTTTCCAATTTTTCTTGTTGTCTTATAGTTGTTTCTTGTCATCCTATATCTATGGTCTTTGTCTTGTGTATTTTGTAGATATGCATTACTATTCATGCAGCCATTTGAACTTTGGTCTTTGACTATTCCTGCAACCAACGTAGAACAGAGCTGACTGTTCCTACAACCAAGGCTAAACATAGTTGATTGTTCCTATAGCCAAGGCAAAATAGAGCTGATTGTTTCAGTTTTAGCAGTTGTCTGTTCCTGCAGTTATTAGAACTTTGTTATAGCTTCTGCTGCTGGCACTTTTGTATTTCTTTTCTATCTTGAATATATTTACATGTCATATACAAAAAAAAATTTACTAAATACAATGACCATATTCTTTTTTTTTCATATGACTTCAAATAGAATTGATTTATTTGTATCAACATTGATTTCTAGTGTCTAATCATTCATAATTTTCTAATCTATAGGATCAATACAAAGCAACTCGGAGATAATGTCATTGTAATACAAACAAATATTTTGAATGAGAAACTTTCTACCTTTAGGACACCTCTTGAAGATTCTTCTCGTAAATACAAGGCATGCACACTATTTTCATTGTCTGTTCTTTATTTTTTATCACAGACTAGAGTTTGGTTATGGATAGAGAAGCTTTATTTTGTGTATCATTTAGTTTTGAAATCTGTATTACCATCTACTATAAGATATTCTAGTTTCTTGGTTCTCAAAGTCTATTTGGTTGTTGATTGTAATTAATTAGAATAGAACATGATCACTTTGGAATCATTTAGATTACATTATTTCTTTCTATTTCTCCTCCATGTAATTTAATTTGTGTTAGTTTTTATCATATTCTCTAGAGTCTAGATCAGTGTAATACATATATGAAGGGACAATACTTGCAAGTTAAGCCATAAGGAACATATTTTCTTATCTTTCTGAAGTAGGCAATGATAACCTGTTTAGGCAAGTTAAGGCATAAAGCACATGCTTTCTTTTCTTTATCACTGCCTACACTATAAATTCACCATTGATTTTAGAGTATCACTAGTCATCCTCCCCATAGGATTTGGTTCCCTTGTACTATAGATTGGAAAAACTTGAAATCATGTTTAATGGAAATTAATAGTATAAACATGGTATGATTATTCTTTAAAAGGTACTAGCTAAATGGAAGAGCACCTATTTTACAAGCTGGAGGATGGTGGTTCGATTCCATCATTCCCTAATATCATTAAATTAATTAAAATAAAACATATCAAATTAGTAAATGGATGCAAAAAAAGAAGCATTTTTAGAAGCAAAAAAGGGAGCAAAAATAGAAGCCAAACTAGAAGCAAAGCTTGACATTATGTAGGAAGAAATTTAGGTAGCAAACAAAGAAGTAATAATGGAAGCAATTTTAGAAGCAACTAAAGATGCAATAATAGAAGTAATATTAGAAGAATTAAAAGATGCAAAAATGGAAGCAAAGATAGATGCAATAAGAGACATTATATTAGAAGAAAAATTGGAAGCAAAATCATAATTAAAAATAGAAGCAAAATCAGAAGCAAATTTGCAAGCAAAATCAGAAGTAAACCTGGAAGAAACACAAGAAGCAAAATTGGAAGCCAAACTAGAAGCAAAACAGGACCCTATAATGGAAGAAAAACATGGCATCAATTTGGAAGCTAAAAAGAAGCTATTTTGGACGCCATACTAGAAGCAAACCAGGAAGTAAACTTTTTCGACGCAACATTTGATGCAAAACTAGAAGAATAATCCAGCGCAAAACGTGGCACAAAACTTGGCGCCAAAGGTTGGATGCAATTTTACGACAACTTTTGCTCCATCCCAATGGCTCATTTTCAGAAAAAAAAAATACACTAAAAGTTGGTGCTTTTTTAGACGCTAAAAATAGGGTTTTGTTGTAGTGGCATCACACATTATTACATGAAATCTATGACACAAATTTAATACAATTGTAACATTGCAGATAATTTTTGACAAGGTGGTGATGATCCAATTTAAATACAATTCTATCAAGCATTACAAAACATGTGCAACACAGAACCAACAAAGAATGACTGAACGTTACTAATGACTCATACATAAAAGTACCTACCACCAATTGAGCAAGCAGAGTTTGACCAATCAATACATTTATTTGCTACAAATGAACTTATTGCATTCCACAATAAAAAAATACTAAAACGACTAAATGTAGCTATTGCACTCTCTTTTTCACTCAATACACAATGTAAATATGTTGAAGTTGATAACAATGACCAACTTTCACAAGAAGTCCTTTTATGTAGATTTCAATGTGTCATGGTTACCACAAACCTATGGATAGAAGCGAGTCTTGCCAATGGATCTATTGGAGAGGTCAAATATATTGTATATCTCTATGGCTCTAAGCCCCCAAAGTTACTAGCATATGTTACAATCAATTTTGATAACTAATATGGCCCACCTTGGGATGTCCAAAACCCAAAAACTATCCCCATACAATCGATAACCCACGACAGATGTACACAACTACTATTGACCATTGCATGGGCTATCACTATACACAAATCTCAAGGCCTCATACTAGATAGGGCCACAATTGATATGAAAGACAATGTTTCACATTTACAGTGGTCTCCAGAGTCAAATCCCTGCAAGGCCTTCAGATAGAGCCCACCTTCTCTTTGGAGCGCTATTACAAAATGAAAAAGAATCTGTATACCATAAGTAGAAAGAAAGAATAAGCTTGACTTCTATTGATCTTACTTTAATTTTGGGTATGCGATGTTACTTTCACCCCTCTTTTTAAATACTTCAACTTTATTTTTTGCCTTCTCTCAATTAAAAGCCAACCATTTGTTTTGTAAGAATTTTATCTTCTTCTCTTCTACAGGTTCACGTGAGATGCTGCAAAAAAAGGAATCAAATAATATTGATTGCTACAAATAGAGCATTTCTTAATACACTCCTATCCATTTCAATGCTTTATTTTTTGGGGAGGGCCTACAAAAAGTATAGAACGATGATACTTTACATTCAATTGTTCTACGTTGAATTTTCTTATATACAATTCTTCTTTCTACCATGACGCATGTTTGTAAAATGACACATCAAAACACTTCCATTTACTATGTTATAAGTGCATTGTTCTTCCACATCATACACCTTTCCTTTAAATTTTATCGTGAAAGGCACCCTAAGTATATTTTTTGCACAACATACAATATAATTTTACTTTCTCAGCTCAAAAAAATATGTTTTGCCCAAAATTTCATTATTTTGTTGAAGTTTTTTCATTTCTTATTACCTACTTGGGCTCCATACACTCTATATTCTCTAATTCTATACATTCTATAAATGACTTGTCATTTGATGTGCCTTGATTATGTTGCCTTTCCATTTACACTTTTAAACACCTACTTTAATTATGGAATCACAAGATCATGATGAAGATAATGCCCAAGAAAAGGAACATGAACATGAACAACCCCTTCGACATTGTTTTGATGACTGGCATGCAATAAGATCAAGGGATTCCTCTTCTAGACTTTCATGGTGTGATTTGGAGGAGAGATGTAACACCAACAATACTCATCATGCCAATTATAGGGCTAGTGTTATTAGTTCCTCGATTACCCAACTTTCTATTTCCATTCCAATCAACTCGTTAGATTTCTTAGCATCTAAAAGTAAGTAAATTTTTTCAAAACGCTTATTTTTTTTCTTTTCCTCAATCTCACAACTAGTTTGAACTTGTGTTCTTTTTCTTTATTTAGTACTTGCTATCTGCAGTCTTGAACTTTGCAAAAAAAAAAATTTTGTGGACCGTATTTCCTATTTTCTTCTTAATGCTTATATTGTTGTGCACTTGCACTGAGTGTAGCACAATGGTTGCAAGAGAATGTAGTTGTCACTGATGGGGAATATGATTAGCTTGAGATTGTGCTGAATATTGTATATCGGCTTCTGAAACTAGCACAAATAATTTTTTTTTTTTAAGTTATATGTATTGAATCTTTTTCTCTTACTTCACAATATTATATTTCTATATTACTTATTTCTGTGACTGGATCTTATTAAATGCTTCTGTCAAAACTATTGTATTGCCCATGTGAAAAAGAAAAAGAGTTTAAAAAATACCAAGAAATGTGCATAGTTCATTGGCATCACCAGAGCATCATGGTTGTGTAAAAAAAGTTGAATTTACTTGTTCCCAAGGAAACCTAGTGAAACATGTTGGATTTATCAAGTTGTGCATGTTTCCTTCTCACTTATTGGAATTTATATTCTAGTTTGGTGTTTTTGTATTGAGATGGTTTCATCATATTTAGGAGAAATTGTTGAATTGGTGAAGTGGGTTTTCAGTTCTATTGAATTGATGTATTACATAGGTTCTCACCAAATGTACACCTTATTGATATGGAGGAAATTGTATTGGTTCTCACTAATCCATGTCATTCCTTTCAATATTGGTGATTTTATTTCAAATAAAGAATACAATTTTTTGCCAATAGAATGTTGTTCAAACATTATAAATGTTGACTATAGATCAGATTCTATTTCACCATGAAATATGATTCATGTGAGCGCAAACTATGCACTCGATGGTTAACAATCAAATCTGCTTACTATATTTTGCACCCAACATTACTTACCTATTGGGGAATGTGAGCTTTGGCCTTGCAATCTTCTATTACATAAATTAATTATTGTAAATTCTTAAAAGGTGATGTTGCCTAGATGGTTTTTCTTTATAGAACTTTGGTGTACTCACTTTAAGTTGCTTTCTACCTTATAAGAGGGGATATTTTTTTTTATCCTCATTGATTGAAATTAGGCCAAAGAGTATTCAATTACAATGGTTTTTGTCTAGTGTTTTTCCTCGAAATCACTTTTTCTCTTTAGTTTCCATAATGACAACTTTGTTTGCTTATGTAGTATAATATATTTACAATCCACCAGTTTATATTCAATATGCTGCTCCTTATGCTATCTTTTTTTAAGGTTATTTTTTGTGTGGTTGATTTCTTTGTTGTAATGGCAGTGCAACTATACACACATTGTGATAACATAAATACTCACAATCCATGCTTTTAGTGCAGATTATGAATTGTTATTTAGGATTGAACTCTTAAATTTTTCCATATATAATAGCAATGTATACAGAGATGTGCCCTTTAGTTGTTTCTAGGTTTCCACATTCTCATCATGTATTGGAGAATGGGGCATGCCTCATAAATGTTCTTACGACTCTCTCTGACCCCTTGGGCAAACCAAAAAATGTTTCATATATAGTCAGGAGGGGGCATGATAACTTGGATGGCCAAGGATGTCCCTCAAGTCCCTAGATTGTTGAAGGGATGGCTAGACATTCTGCATAGCTCGTAGGTTTTTAAACACACAAAAAAAATCTAAAAAAATGACTCATTTTCATTGTTATGAACCTGGGTTACAATTGCATGAACTAAGAACAAATTAGATTATGGGCTTGCTTGATTGTGTTTTCACTGTCACGTTTCAATGTTGTTGGTACACATTTTTTGAAATATTTTTCCTACTAATATTATTTGAATGTAATCTATTTCATGTGTGGCATCTTTGTATATTGCTTACTCAAATCATGAGGCCTTTGTAGATCCAAGATATTACTCTTAATCATAGCCTTAAGTATATGTATTGTAGTTGATATCGTGTTGTGAATATGCTTCATCCACATCTCTCTAGCCGCTCAACTGAAAAGCCCCTTTTCAACTCAAATGTGATCCCAAATTTGAGATGCATTTGATATATTTGAAAAGTTAGAGTTTGTTCATCTTCATTCCAATGCATTTGCTTCATTGTAGATGTAGATATGGTCTCTTTAATACTTACAAAAGTAAATTACATCAATGTAACAACACAAAATCACATAATAGAATGACAATGATCAACCAACTATGCATGTAAGTAATAGGGAAAAATAGCAATAGATTGACTTTGTTGGACCTAGCTTAATGGTGTCCTACAAAGAAATGAGTTCACCTGCATATAAGGGGAAATGGCTACGCAGTCGAGAGTTTATACCTAATTTGACGGTTTTATAATATTTATTAATTAAAGTAAAAACAAAAAACAATTGCTCTGTGAATTTAAATTTAATTAACAAATGTTATAAAACTATCCAATCAAGCATAGATTGTCGGCTGCATAGCCAATTCCCATATAAGGTTACCATTCATTGTTGTATCTTTCGTAACATCTTTTCTATTTAATTCATCCACATTGGATATTGCGTACAAGCCTTCCTGCTACAATGAAACATGTTTGTAGAACGACCCTTTAATACACTTCCTCTTAACACTAGTGAGAATTTAGACTAGAAGTTGCACACTTGTGCATATTTTAAGTTCAATAATATCTTAATCTTTTAACAAAAGAGTTGCAATATTACATAGTGTCATACTATTAAATGTAAGGACAAGTATGACTTTATTAGCAATAAATAAGACTACTTACCTACATTAAGGTGTGAGACTTTGACTATTATTATTTGTATTTTTACTAAGATAGGTATTGAGTAGCTATACAGATTTTGATAAATGACACATGGTAGACTATTTTATGATTAATATTTTTAAAAATAATTATTGATATTCTTATATTTAAAGAATAAAGAAAATATGTTCAAATGATAAATCAAAGTATGATCTAAGCCCTAGTACATGTTCAACTACCCATTCCTCTCCTATTTATATGTGTATCTCTGTAATAGGTACCCTCTAATGGTTATTCGATATTGAATGATGAACAGTTAGTTTTCTGCTCTTTTCAATAGTCTGTTGACCAAAAAAACATAAGCTCCATCCCACTATTTGCCATCGCTTGTTTGCCCTCAAAAAGCGCAGACTATTCTTACGAAATTGAAAGGTGTATTGTTTGCAGGATATTTATTGAGGGCCTGTCTGAAAGTGCTGTCAAATACCAATTGCAATAGCCAGGTCCGGAATATTCTTCATATCTTTAAAAATTAAACAGTTCAACTTTATTTGCAACTTATTTGCACCACCGTAATTTGTACATTTGATAGACTATACTCACCTGCAATCACTGAGCTGTCAGATATTATTTTGGGAAAAAGTGAACATTATCTATGTATTATTTAACATGTTTTTTTTAAATCTATTCAAATAAATATAAATCCAAAGAAAATAGGGAAATGTGGCAGATTTGTGAGCTATTAATAGTGATTTAAATAAATAATTATTGGTACATGTGAAATGCATGGAATAATATGAAGGCCAAGATAATAAATAGTCATTAATAGTGATTTGAGGTAAATATTATTTTTGAACCACTTTTGAACTCTTTGGCGGATAACTTTCTTTATAGAATGCATCTTATTGAGGTGTACCCCATGCCTTTTCCCTAGATAAATTGAAAGAAACTAGATAAAATTTATAATTATGATTATGTAATTTTTTTTTTTTCATTTTAAGGTAATTTAAAGATAATTTTATAATATTGACAATGTAAGAATTATTTATTATATGTTTATATATTGATATTGTAATTTTTTGATACAATTTTTTAAAAATTTAGTGTTCACTATTTTAATGTTAATATATCAACAAATTTTACATCATATTATTCAAGAATTATATTAGATAATTTTAAAATTTAAAATTTTATTAGAAGAATTTTTGTAAATGACAATATATACACTTATTATATTTTGGATCTCTCCTCATGAAAATGACAAAGAGATTAGTTGGATTTGAAATTTTCAAATATTTGGTGAATAGAAATTGTTTATAGTGAAAATAAGGTTAAACTATTTTAAAGTTGTAACTGAGCATGTGTGAAACAAGGTAAAAGTATGATTGTACAACTATAAAATATTCAAATATATATATACAAATGTCATACTTAAAATTATAAATAAACATTATAACAAAAAAAATTAACAATAGAAATGTGAGCTTGTTGTCTTCAAAAATGTTGGAAGAAGAGCTTTTACAATAAATATACCAAAACTATATTGTTAACATATTGATTTGTTAGTTTTTTCAAATTAACATGTAAAAAAAATAACTTAGTCATGTAAAAAGTAAACATAATGATATAGTGTCATATAATTTTTTTTTATTTTTTAATAAAAATTTAAACTTTAAAATTAATTGTTGAATAATATAGTGTCAAATTAGTTGATATACATATATAATAAATAGTAAAGACTAAAGTTTCAAATTGTAGTTAAAAATTTAAAA
>MU224946.1:56758-68935 GCA_018584345.1 Thuja plicata
TATATGTAGAGAGAGAGAGAGAGAGAGAGAGAGCATATGGAAGATGTAAATATATATAGAGGAGAGAATGATAGATGTAAAGATAAAGTAGAAAGTGATAGAGAAATAGGTAGAAAGGGGGACATATATAGGGATAAAGAGTGATAGAGAGGGAAACATAGAAAGGGAGAGATAGAGAGCAAGAGATTAAAAGATGTATAGATGGTGAGATATATTGCTACAAAGATAAGGAGATCTAGAGAGGATGAGAGGAAGTGACAAACAAAGGGACAAATACTTAAATGACCTTTCATAATACTCACAATGAATTAATGGTAATATAATTATATGTTACTTAATATATTATTATTTTAAAAAATCAACAATCATTCATTGCAACATTAAGTTACAAATTTATTATTTTACTTAATTAATTGTTATTTATTACTTTATCTAACACTCTATTACTATTTTTATTCAAAACATTAAAAACATAGACTTACATATATACATTCAAAACATTCACAAAATTCATTTTTATTTCATCAATTATTTTTTAAAATAAAAAATACTTCTTTAATGGTGAATATGCATTTATTTTTTTTATTTTCAATGAATAAGTCTTTGTTCAGCTAGAAAAGATACTTTACGTAATTTAACTTGCTTGCTACATTTACTTTTTTGAAGTGATAATCTTCAATCGTCTATTTATATTGACACTATGCACTCTACTTAAATACGCAATTTAGGGAGTAATTACAATTAATTTATACATATATTTTCCAGGTTAATAAATCATTAAAACAAGCTATCTAATATCCTCCTTTAAAATAAAAAGGATGTCCACAAGTGAAAAATGTTAAATATAAAGACACTCATTCAAATAGATTTAATTGCTTTGAAAGGACATATGTTATTATTGTCTTACGTCAATCAAACCCAAGTTTGATGCTATGCCAATTTCTTTTCTGGAAAAAAGAGATGACAAATGGGTAGACAACGTAGGCAATGCATTGTTTGACAGACAATGTTAATGGCTAGGAAGATATCAATGAACGTCTTTGTAGCCTATATGAAACCTAAAAAACACACGCAATATAAGAGGCCATGAGCCGGCTTTGCAACATCCAATCTGTGCAGACTAAGAGGTATAAGAAAGGGGTCATGTAGAGATGGATGGATAAAGATAGGGAGATGTGTCTAAATGGAGTGATAATGTGTGTGTGAGGGGGCGAGATAGGGTGTGTGTGTGTGGGAGGGGAGAGATAGGGATAGAAAGAGGGAGGGGTGCAGAAGAAAGAGAAAGATAGAGTGTAAAGAAATAGAGAGAGGTGTGGAGATGGAGATTGAGAGGAAGAGGGACATGGAGAGGATAGAGAGGGGGGAGAGTGCAGATGAAAGATATAAATATATAAAAAAGAGAGAATGAGAGAGGGAGAGATATAAAGATAAATCTATATGTAGAAAGTAATAGAGAGGTAGAAAGGGGGAGATATATAGGCATAGAGAGTGATAGAGAGATGACAAGCCAAAGATACATATAGAGGGAGAGATGGGAGAATAAATATAGAAATGTAGAGATTAAAAGATATAGGAAGGGGGTGATGGAGAGAGATGGTTGGATAGAGATATAGATGAATATAAAGTAGGAGGATGGGGGAAAAATAGACATAGAGATAGAGATAGATCAAGAGGTAAATATAGAAAGAGATCTAGGGAGATACAAAGGGAGACATAGAGAGGAAGAGTTATCAATTTATTATAAGGAGATCTGGAGAGGATGAGGAGTGACAAACAAAGGGACAAATACTTAAATGACCTTTCCATAACTCAACGGCATTCCCATTGCACACTAAGGTGTGATTGCTTGTTTTAATCATATCATAGTTATCTCTTTATCTCCTCCATCACATGCTTTTAGATACATACATTATGCATATACATACATCAATATATACATTATGCATATACACTCATAGATATACACATAATACATTTATATACATAGAGACACATAATACATACACATACATACATACACACATAATGCATATATAGTCATATATATATGAAACATACATGATTATTTGTATGCCATGGAGGGGTATCATAATGCTGAAAATGATTATCTCTATGACATTAAGAGTTTCATTTTTATCTTAAATGATTATCCTCATGACATTAAGGGTTATATTAAAATGATGAAATTTGCTTCTTTGTATCTACATTTTTCTTTGTTTTTTCATCATTTTTTCAAATGGCGATAAGGATTTCTCTTCAATAATTTCATTATTTCTGTATGGCCTGGAAATTTTTATTATCTCAATGTCGTTGAGGTTTCATTTGCAATGAAATTATTATCTCAATGTTCTGTAGGGTTTCATTGAAATGTTTTAAAATAATTTTATGTTTGGCCTCCAGGGTTTCATTATGTTGTGCAATGATTATCTATATTTTACTTATTTCATTTGACTGTGAAATAATTATTTACATGTGTGTGTGTGTGTGTGATTATATAGGTCATACATATTTGTACAAAAACAATTCTTCATATGCCATGGAGGGTGTGATTATCTTTGTACATAATTAAAACTATGTACATACATAATTATATACACATACATACATACGTACATAGATATGTGTGTGTACATAGTTATGTATATGTCTACAAAATTATATACACATACATATACCTATATTGTTTACATAATTATATAATCCCTAAATGCAATGAAAACTTAGATTTTCAGGGATCCATAATGTTGGGCAATGCGTCCAAGAGAAGGCATGTACATGGCCAATGGTGGACATAAAAGGAACATGGGGGTTAAGCGATCACCCTTTCCTAAGGAAAAAGTGAAAAATGTGAGCGAGCCCATGTGTCTGTAGGCATATATATATCTGTTTGACTTTATGTTGATGATGATATGCTAATGTTTATGATTGTGCTCATGATGATCTTTATGCTTATCTTTGTAAACCATGCATGCTATGTTTCTATTATTGACTAACATGTTTATCCTGATGTTTTCGTTATTGACTAACATGTTTATGCAAGTAAACTCAAAATCATGGCACGAGGTAGAAAAGGATTGAGATCAAGATGAAGGCGAACAATTATAGCTACTCATAGAGTACACTTTACAGAGGAAGTGAATAGAATCCCCAACAAAGAAATTCTTGTTTTTAACTATACTAAAGAAATAAATATCAAATGTGACGTTCAACCTAACGTGTAGCCAAACCCTTCTATTGAAATTGTTATTGAACATGTTAATCAATCAAAGCCAAGAGAAAAGTGGTCTATAACTGACCTGAGAAAAGTAATTGCCAGTGTAGAAGACAACGGGATGTTAAAATCAGAGTTGCAAAAATCAAGTATGGTGTTGGAGCTCTAAATAAAGTATGGTGTTGGAGCTCTAAATAAAGTATGGTGTTGATGCAATAAATTAGAGTTCATATAATGATAAACATTGCTAAAAATTGAGAACATACTTGCCTATCCTATTAGTCTCAATTATGTACTTATTGAATATTTTGCAAAAGGGGTTGCAAGCAAAGTGGGCTTAACCTTGGAGGAAACTTTGTGGTTAAGCACACTTGAGTTAGAGTAGTACTAGGATAGGTGACCTCCTGAAAAGTCCTAGTACTTCACCTTTGTCAGTGTCACCTAGATGCAATGAGCTCTAAGTGTTTCATTCATTCTCATGAGATATGGGTTCTTTTGAAACACTATTCATTAAACATGGTTCAATGAGTTTGACTCAAAAAACTACACTGTTGAATCTTGATAGAAATATCACAATTTGACTTGTTGTAGAAAATATCTCCTACTTATCAATTGCTGAGCTTAAGGGGCTTTCTAATGACTGGTTCATAAGGCACAACACTTGTTGAAGGTATTGAAAATGAGGTTGCAAACAAATTGGGCTTACCCTTGGAGGAAACTCCATGGTTAGGCGTGCTTGAGATGGAGCAGTACTAGGATGGGTGACCTTCCTACTTATCAATTGTTGAGCTTAAGGGGCTTTCTAATGAATGGTTCATAAGGCACAACACTTGTTGAAGGTATTGAAAATGGGGTTGCAAACAAAGTGGGCTTACCCTTGAAAGCCTAAGAGGAAATTTTGATGACCTAAGAATGAAAGAAGGAGAGAAAATCACTTAGTATAGTTGCAGAATCAAAGAGGTTGGTAATGCTATTCGTGGAGTAGGTGTACTTGAAAAAGAAATAGTGGTAAGTAAATTTCTAAGAACTTTACTGCATGTTTATGCTATTAGAGTATCTGCAATTCAAGAAATGAGAGCAGTAGGAAATAACAATGTTACTCCTGATAGTTTGATTGGTAGACTTATTTCATTTGAGATGAACAACTAGGACAACATTGTCTTACCAACTATTGAATTTGCATTCAAATCTTTTCTGAAAATAAGCAAATCTAGTAACATATACACTATGAGAAATGATAGTGATGAACAAGAACTTGATGAAATTGAAGCACTTATGGCTAGAAGATTGCAAAGAGGTAAATGAAGATATAAGGGTAAGTTACCATTGGTAGGTTTTAATTGCAACGAAATGCTAGATACCCTAACAAGAGAAAGGATGAAAGAGTAAATGACAGATCTTATGAAAAGAAGTTTGATAGAAGAGATGACTAATACTACATAAGCAACCGCCACTCTGACATAAGAGATAACCGAGACTACGAGGACAAAGGAAAGAAGGCTTGTTACTTGGTTGAGAACAAAGCTGAAAATACTGAAACCGAGTCTGATAAAGATGTTGAGGTAGTATTTGTTTTTATGAAGGATGATTCAGACGAAGAAGGAAGGTATGTAGAAATTGCACTCATATCTAAAGTTAGCAAAAATGATGTCTGGATTATTGATAGTGGTTGTACTCACCACATGACTGGAGAAAAGGAAAATTTTGAAACTTTGAATATTATAATGGTGGATCAGTAAGAATGGGTAATGACTCACCTTGCCTAGTTGAAGGTATTTAGGTACCATCATGTTGAATAAATTGATCATATGTGAAAAAAAATACTGGGTGAAAGGACTTAACTATAATTTATTAAGTGTTTCACAGCTGACCAACACAGGACACCGAGTTGCATTTGAAAATAAAAAGGCAATGATCTACAATGAATTAGGAAAGCTGATTGGTATTGGTGAATAAAAAAAAGGTAACCTATTCTATCTTTATAATATTGAGGACACTTGTTTATTGTCTAGAAATAAAGATGTTTGGTTATGCCATAAAAGGTTATGTCATGTGAACTTTGACAACATGGTCAAAATAAGAAAAGAGAGAAAATTAAGAGGCTTACCGAGTATAGTAAAGCCCGACCATGTCATGTGCAAAAATTGTTAAAAAGATAAAATGACAAAGTCTAGTTTCAAGAGAAAAATCTACACATCTAATGCTATTTTGGAGTTAGTCCATACTGACTTATGTGGACCAATGAGAACAAAGAGCTATTATGGTGATAGATACGTCATTCTATTTTTTGATGACTACTCTAGGATGATGACTGTTATGTTCTTAAAAGAGAAATCAAGAGCATTTAAAATGTTCAAATGGTATAAAGCTAAGGTTGAAAAAAAAGTGGAAAAGAACTGAAATTCTTAAGATCATATAGAGGAGGAGAATTTATTTTTGATTAATTTACTAACTTTTGTAATAAGCATGGTCTTATAAGACAGGTTTCTGCACCGAGAACACCACATCAAAATGAAATTGTTGAAAGAAGGAACAGATCAATTGTTGATTGTGCCAGAATACTGATGATTGAAAAATGCATCATACAAACATTCTAGAGAGAAGTTGTAAGTATTGCTGTCTATAGACTATATCGAGTTCAATTGAATAAAGACACCAATAAGACACCTTATGAGCTATGGTATGGATACACACCAAATGTGAGTTACTTTAGAATTTTTGGAAGCCAATGTTATATATTGAAAGATGATAGAAATGGGAAACTTGACTCTAAAAGTGATGAAGGAATATTTATAGGATATTCTACCAGAAGAAAAGCTTATAAATGTCTTAACAAATCTTCTAACAAAATCATTGAAAGTGCAAATGTTAAAGTGGATGAATTTTCTGAGAACAATGAAGAAGAAAGCGGGAAGGAACCAAAAGATTATAACTGATTTGTCTATATTGAGGAACCTAACACTCTGCCCGAGCAACAATGTAATTCTCTCGAGCAACAAAACAATGCAACTGAGCAACAGGCTGCAAACACTGAGAATCAGGAAAATGATCACAATGGTGAACCGAGTGATGAAGATCAGGATGAAGAGCAAAATGATGATCAGAGATCTGAACCTATACTTGCTAAGTGTGTCAGAAGACACCATCCACATGACCAGATCATTAGAGACAAAAGAGTAGGGATGAGAACAATAATTAAGTCACTTAACACTAGACGTCTGATTTGTGATTTTGAACCTAAATATGTTAATGTTTCACTTGATAATTAAGAATGGATTAGTGCAATGAATGGAGAGATTGAACAGATTGAGAATAATAAGACATGGACATTAGTACCTAGACCGAGTGACAATTTTTATTGGTACAAAATGGATCTTCAGAAACAAACTGAAAGAGAGTGAAGAAGTTACGAGGAACAAAGCAAGACTGGTATGCAAAAGGTATGCACAAGAAGAAGGTATTGATTATAGAGTAACCTTTGCACCCATTGCTAGACTAGAAAGAGTGAGAATCCTACTTGCTTATGCTTCTTTTAAAGGATTCAAAGTATACCAAATCGATGTTAAATCTGCATTTCTGATTGGAATACTAGAAGAGGAGGTATACATTAAACAACTTGAAGGGTTTACTGATCCTAACAAGAGAAACATGGTTTGTAAGCTACACAAAGCCTTGTATGGATTGAAACAAGCACCAAGAGCATGGTATGAAAGACTTCATTCTTATCTCATTTGTATTGAATTTGAAAGAACAAGTGATAACATTAATCTATATTTGAAAGGAGAAACTGATGATAAGATCTTGATTGCTAAAATATTTGTTGATGATATTGTATTTGGAGCTAATGATATGATATGCAAATCATTTGCTGATGAAATGAGCAAAGAATTTGAGATGTCAATGTTTGAGGAGATCAAAATTTTTCTTCGTCTACAGATTCTACAACAGGAAGAAGACATCTACATCACACAATCCAAATACATCAAAGAATTCTGAAGATATTCAAGATGGATGACTCCAAACTAGTTAGAACATCAATGGCTACCAGATGCAAATTGTCAAAGGAAGACAAGACAACCAAGGTAAACCAGACCTTATACAGATCTATGATTGACAAACTAATGTATGTTGTACATACTAGACTAAATATAACACATGCAATTGGTATAGTTGCAAGATTCTCTACTAATCCCAAGGAATCACACATGGCTATTGTCAAAAGAATTCAGAGATATCTGAAGAATATCGAAGACTATGGTTTGTGGTATAAAAAAGAAGACAAATTTGAGCTATAAGTCTATACTGATGTTGATTGGGATGGAAATGTTACCGATTTTCGGTACCAAGATCAATCAGGTGGATTTGTTATGTTTTGAATAGATTAAGGTAAATTCATTTATCTCTTCTTCAGAATGGCCTTACCACTATCATGTTTTCAGGTTTTCAAGTCTAAACCTGGCTCCATTTGCAAACAAAACCTGAAAACCCTAGGCTTCCCAAGTGATAAACGTTACATTTAAACCCTAGGTCATGGCGCGTTCTATTTCAAAGTTACTTTTCCCATCCACTTAAAGAATGTGTTTTAATTTAATCGCGCAATCGCGATGATTTTATGTCATGTCTTTAAAGTCGCGCGAGTTGGCGACGAGCTGTAATGAAAGGGAATCGCGCAATCGCAATCTATTTTTGTCAAGTGTTTTAAGTTGCGTGAGTGAGCGGGTTTAATGTTTTGAGATTGTAAATCGCGCAGTCACGATGCCTTATGAAAGTCAAGCTACAAGTTAGTGAGTCAGCGATGAGTTAAAAGTATGTTTGTCGTGCAGTCGCTCTAAAATTATGCTGCCTATCTCATGCTCCGCAACCGAGTGAGTCCTGTTTAAATTTGAAGCAGTCGCATACTCGCGAGTCAAACTTTTATGTCAAAAGAAGGTCAGCGACTGCGCGACGAGGTCATGTCCTGTTGGTCGCTCACTCGTGCAATGTTTTAACCCGGTTGTATTTTGCAGTGTGAGTGCGTGAAGGTGTGAAGTACTGAGATGAAGTCTCATCACTCAGTCGCATAGGCATATTTCAAGATTCATAAAGGGTCTGCGACCGAGCGACCAAAGGAGCTGTTCAACACCTCGCTCACTCGCTGATGCTTTGAGCTGATCAGAAACCAACCCGCGAATGTGCGACAAGAAAAAAGGAAAGACATCGCTCAGTCGCCAGTCAGTAAAGATGAAGGGAAATCAGCTCGCAAGTGTGCGATGAGTTAAAGGAAGAAGCATCGCTCACTCACCAATCAACTCAGATGAAAGAAAAAGAGCTCGCGAGTTGGCGACTGAGGAAAGAAGAGACATAGTCGCGCGCTCACAATCAATAGCAGAGTAAGGTTTTCAAAGCTCGCGAGTCTGCGACTGAGTAAAGAATGGATGCCGTCGCCCACTCACGCATGAGATGAAAGCTAAAGTATAAGCTGAGCGAGTATGTGACCGAACAGAATATGCAGTAATAAAATGAATGTCGCTCAGTCGCCCAAATTTGAAAGTCAGTTTAAGCAGCCAGCGAGTGTGCGATGAAGGAATAGCTGAAAGGTAAGATGCATAGTCGCTCAGCCACTGAGACTCAGGTGATATCATAAATCAACTCGCGAGTATGTGACATACATGAAATGAAGTTCAAAGAAAACTCATCGCTCACTCGCAGAAGGCAAAAGTGGAGACGGTCGAGTTGGAAAGGTGATTTTCAGAGCGAATAAGAAGGTGTTACTTGTCGATTTCTGCTGATTTCTAGGCAATATATGCATTAATCTGGGATTTTCACAAAGTTTTGAAATGTGCACAGGGTCAATTATAACAGGGAATTTTAATATTTTTATTGCAAATCTATGTTTTATTCCCGGAGGTTTTTTAAAGGCAATGATAATAAGATTTTTTAGAGACAGAAAGGTATGAGATTTTTTCTTAGACGCTGGAAATCAGATTTTTACAGATGGAAAGATCAGATTTTAAAAGGTCAAAAGATGCATTTTTGGGTCTGTAGAAAAGTTATTGCAATTCAAAGACTTTTGTGACTCTTCTAGAGAGATAAGAATGCCTTTATAAGTAGTCATTATGACCAAGTTGATCAGGCCTGACTTTTGCAGCCTCTTTCACACCTTTTTCACTTGTTTGGAGGTCCCAAAATAGGCCTTTTTCTTTGCATTCGACCCCTGATATTTTGGCCCTCATAAATGATATGGTTGGGTGAAGTTTTATAAGTATGAGCAAAAGGCTCATTTGTAAGGGGGGGGGATTTATGTAAGGAGGCATGCTTGTGACATTTTCTATGTCCTTGATGTATTTTTGCAGAAGTCTGCAACTCATTGTGAGAAATAATATGCAGAGTTTGAAGTTCTTGGAACCAATTTATTGAATTG
Organism: Thuja plicata; assembly: GCA_018584345.1. Classification (NCBI taxonomy): domain Eukaryota; kingdom Viridiplantae; phylum Streptophyta; class Pinopsida; order Cupressales; family Cupressaceae; genus Thuja; species Thuja plicata. The sequence continues at coordinate 66,370 of MU224946.1, forward strand.
TGTCAGCCTTGTCTCTTTTCTGCTTGTTTGTATGCGTTGTAGATGGTAGATGGGTTAACTGTGAATGATTTTATTTCCTCTTAATCATGTCCCATTTGTAGCATCTACTTGCAGAAGAGTATGTTTCCTTGCAGGTTGTAACTAGCGTCTTACATTTTGAGCTGTTAACTGTGAAGTCTTTCCTCTTAACAGGTTTAATCATAACCTTGTTATGAAATATTAATGCATGCCTATACAAGAGATTTGTGTTTTACCTCCAATTCAGTTAGTTGACCCAGGGCTTAATTCTGTGTGTGTTATGTTTTCATGTCAAATTTGGTGGATCACCTTAGTTTAGGTTTCATTTTAGCTATTTAGGTTTTCATGCAATCCTTCTATCCCTTTTCCCCATCAGTTTTCAGTCTTTCAAAAAGAAAATAGGTGATCATCATATAGGAACCGGCCTAGAACCCAGAGATTCACTCCATTTTTGGGAAACCCACAGCCCAAGAGTGTTTCCATGTTTCTCCAAAAGGTTAAGTTCTTGCAAACTTAACAGGGTGCAATTTTGGTTGACAACAGTTTTTGGCACGCCTGGTGGGACTAAAGAGCTATTTCTGAGCTCTTTTGAGAAGACATTCTGCTGCTGTTTGGTGTGGACAGCAGTAATTTCTGCCTTTGGAGGCAAGAAAAAAGCACATCTGGCGACTCTGAGGTCATTTTCTACTGGTTTCAAGCAGATTTAGTGCTGGTTTATTTTTTCAAAATATTTTATATTTAGTTTTACAGCTTACTACATGCATAGAAAATGTCAAGTTATTATAGACAGCTACAATACTCACCCTCATGCCATGAAAATAATCCTCAATTGACCAATCTTCAGCCATATGAAAATCATCCTAAACCTGTTTTTACTCCAAGCTATCATACCTTAGGAGGTTATGAATATATCCAACATGCCCCAAATCAATATGCACTTACATGTGCTTATGAGCAGGCTCTCCAACAAGAGGGATCATGGGCATACAATAAACAACAAGAAAGCCTAGAGCAGCAAGCTCATTATACTTGTCACGCACCTACCCCTGCCCAATTTCATACTCAACCTGAGAAATTCCAAATCCAGCAAGTATTTCAAGATTATAGAAATGATCAACATCACCTAGAAGGTCTAGTGCTAGATTTAGCCAAGCAGTTGGCTAATTTCAAAAGACAACAGTAGGTTGATCTTCAACAGGAGGAGTTGGCTCGCCAAGCTTATCTTCAACAGCAGGAGATAGATGCTGAAAGGTATGAGCGAGAGTTATTTGCACAACAAGTTGCAGAAAAAGAAGAGCAAATGAGGCAATTAATTGCAAGACATCAAGATCTAGAGGCTCATGAGGTTTCTCATACCCCAAATCAGTTTGCAATAGAGGCCAAGCTTCAATGGCAACCTCAATGGACTCGGCAGCCTAATTATCAGATGCCAAATCTTGCCAAAGATACCCCTTGTGCACCAGTCCAAGGTCAGGAAGTTGAAGGTAAGATTCACGTTGTTGTTTTAAATTCAATTGAACAGGAGGCAGAGATTCAAGAGTATGAGCAGCAAAGGAAAAGATTTGAAGAAGATCTTGATCGCCAAATTGTTGCAAAGACAGAGGAGCTAAGTTTACAAGCTGATGAACAAAGGGGTCACAAGTTCAAAATTCCAAGTTGGAGGACTCCCCTACCTCAAAAGCTTGTAAATGAAGAGCCTTCCAAGCTTTCATTCCCAAGATTTGCTGATATTCTTCTAACACAGCCTATTATAGAGCATTCACAGTCTTGTTGTGATCAACAACAGAATGAGGATTATCAGAGAAGGCTGGTTGCAAATGAACAACAAATAAGTGAATATGATCAGTTGGGACAGCCAGTTCAAGATATAGCAGAGAAGGCTAGTGCAGAGGAAGAGTCTATGTTTTTGTTTGATGAGCTCCCTGATTTTGTTGAGCAAGAAGAAGAGGATATGGTCATGACCACATCGGAAACAAGTTTGCAGCAGCAAGAGGATGTGGATCATCATGATGACTTATTGTTCCATGAGGTTACAATTATAGAAGAGGCTGTCCAAGATGAGGAAATAAATGAAAACCTTGAAGAGGATTATTTTTCCAACATCATAGAAGGTTTTTGTGAAAATTTGGGTAAGGAATCGTTGTTTCCTATGGTAGAGGATTGTGAGCAGCACAATAAAATGAAAGAGGCAGCCATGTTTTCAGTTGAGTTACAAGGATAAACTCCTTGTGAGGTTGAGGAAATAATTCATAAAGAAGAGACCAATAAAGAGAGTTGTTTCATCCTTTCAAAAGGCTGTCCAATTAGGTATTTTTTGATAATTGAAGCCAAGTATGAAGAAATTGTTCAAGAACATCAAATTGCAGCCCAAGAGAGCCAAGCTCTACTCACATACCCACTTCAGGAAAATTTCATGCATATTCAGCTTTCTGAGGTAGGGGTTTTTGTTTTTGTTTTTCAAGAACTGCTCCATTTGATTATGAAGAATCTTTTCGTTCTTTCCTTAGCCATTTACAAGTTTGTAAAATATGCCACATTGGGAAGGAAA
>MU224947.1:19229-40144 GCA_018584345.1 Thuja plicata
CAAAATCAGATGAAATGCCCTTAAACCCATAGGTGGTGGTAACACCATTTGATAAATGGGGCATGGACTTTATTGGTCCAATAGACCCTCCATCCAATGGGAAGTCATACATCCTGGTGTGCACTGACTACCTAACAAAATGGGTCAAAGTAAGAGCAATGAAACATGCCAGGGATCATAAAGTTGTTGAATTTATGTATGAAGAAATTTTTACTACATATGGCGTGCCAAGAGAACTTTTTACTGATCAAGGTACTCAATTCACTTCCAATCTGATAAAAGAGCTCATGAAGGAATATAATATCAGACATCGAAAGTCAAGCCCTTATCACCCCCAAGCCAATGGACAAGCAGAAGTTACCAATCAGGAGATAGAAGCAATCTTAACAAAGACAGTTCATTTGCATCGCTGAGATTGGAGCAGCAGACTATCAGAAGTCATCTGGGCATATAGAAAAGCATGGAAGACTACCACAGGGTTCACTCCGTTTGAACTGTTATATGGTAAAGCAGTAATGCTACCCATTAAATTTTAACACAAGACATTAAGAACAACGTTGGAGCTAAATATTGATCTTCCTGCAGCACAGAGAGAGTGCTTGTTGCATCTCAATTCTTTGGATGAAATGTGCAAGTCTACCCTGTAGCATACAGAAATTGTCCAAAAGCAAAGGAAACAGTGGCACGACTCCCATATTAAGAGTAAGCAGTTCTAGGTTGGAGATTGGGCATTGTTGTATGATTCCAAATTCCAAGAAATACCAGGCAAGCTGCATACATGATGGCTGGGTCCATATGAAATAAGCCATACATTTACAAATGGAGCAGTCCAGTTGACCACAATTGACCTAGTACACTTCAATCTATTAGTCAATGGACATCGACAAAAGTTGTATCGCTAGCCACAGACAAAAGAAGACTTCCTGCAGCAATTTAACCAGCCAGTTTTAAAGGATCAACAGGTAACACTTCCTATAGCAGAGGGTGCCAACCTTCTTCCTGTAGTTCTTCAATAAGAATTCCTTCGAAGCATGACCATAATAAAAAATTTATGTTTACATAAAGTTCAATTCTCCATTCACTTTCTACATTCTTCTTTTTCAACTCATTTCATTCCTTAATCTTCCATCCACCCACCTTCCATGTCATCATTTTTCTATGCTTTCAATAAAGAGATCGTGCACTGATGCATGCCACCGTCATCATTCCACACTCACCACCTTTTTCTAGCACGTGCAACGATGAATTGATAGGTACGGGCTTTTCAAATTTATTTCCATTTTTAGCACATAGATTTTGTTGGTTATATCTAATACTGCCATAAATGTATCGTTGCGGCTTGAAGCTAGTTCTGTACCTCCTACCAAGTCTGAAAAATGAGGACACTTTTCAATATTTCATAGGGGGCAGGGAAGTGTACTCATTCCTAAATGTCATTTCTATTTACTCATTAAGATCCTCAAATCTGTACTTTGGCCTTGTCTTAATTAAAATCCAGTTGCCACATCACACAAGTGTCAAGTGTCATACCTTTATTCCTAAATAAACCCATAATTGTCAGACTAGATGTGATCCAAAATTAAAATCATGAGATAACTCTCACATGAATATCTATAATTCATTTTTTTCATACCGAGAATACCAAAAGAATGTGAAAAAGGGTTCGTGGTTTTACAAGAGGTAGTCTGAAATTCAAAAGAGAAGAAGGTAATTGTCGTGAACAGAGAAGAGGTTGAATTTGGTAAGCACAAATGGGAGGCCAATTGCAGTAGCATGAACCAGTATTTCATGGTATTTTACTTTCGGAGGTCAAGGCAGTAAGAATATTTAATGCCTGTGGACGGCTGGAATATTTCTTGAAATTGATGGAGTTTGATGAAGAAGCAGCAACAGAATTTGCAAACACATTTGATGAAGGCCAAGCAACAGTGTGGGGGTTGACAGTTGTTGCCACAGAGGAATGAATAGCAGAAGTAACTGGGCTGCCAACAGCAAGGGAACACTACCCCAATGTGCACGATGCTAAGTCAGTGTTAGCTAACAGATTTGTCTTTCTACAAAAATTCTTTTAAGTTACCCTATCACCCTTAAAAAGAAAAACTATTTCTAACAGTTGGGTAAGTATCTTTTGTGATCAACTCCCTCTGAATTTTATAATAGGTACAACTCCCTCATAAGATATTCAATGAAATGAAATAATGATTTAATCAGTTAGCTTTTAACCATAAAGCTTATAAAGGCAGCAATATCATTCTTTGATGATATGCTTCTGAACAACTATGAAGTAAATATAACTGGATAATGAATAGGAAGGAAACACAGTCACTTCCGCAATGGCATTTCATGAAAAACATAAACAACTTTTTGACCTCAGATAATAGATAACAGATAAAATTCAAGATTTAGATATCACGCAACAGCTGACAAAGATATAAAATAGGCCAAACCATATGTCGACACAGGGCACCTTGCTCTAGATCATAAACAACACAGATTCAATAACCTTCTTGTCATATATTTCAGAAATTACTACACAGATAATTGTCTGAAATCTATTATGTTCATAACATTCACAATCTGAACTATAATTATCAAAACTATATTTATCAGTCAAAAGTTTTTCCGAACCCTTTCAAAGTTTAAGCAGCCAGAATAAATAGCAACAGAGCACCAAGAGGCCTCCAAAAAAACACGGCCTCTCAGGAAAACAGTTAAGTAACTAATCCACCAGAAATAGGACACACCTCCTTATAAGTTTAGCATGATAACTTAGTAAAAAGGAAAACTAGGAAAACTAGATAGCCAAATCAAGCTCCTTATCTACGGCACGATCCTTGCTTCCCGCTAGACTTCCTTCTTCATCGATAATTGATTGAGTTGGCTTCCATTCCTTATATTCTTGAACTAGTTCCTTCGCGAGCGACAGATGAGGGATTTTGGAGTTCACTATTCGGGTCATGGAGGCATCTTTATTCCAGCTCAGCTTCTTCACCTTCTCAGAAACATTGGATAACTGATCAACACACAAATAAAGCATGGATTCAATCCTTGCTATCTGAGTTAAATCAGAGGCTTTAGGATGAATCTTTTCTCTGATAGTTTTAATGGTTGAGTCAAATGCATCCAAAGCACCTTTTATTTCTTGCTCACCAAAGACAGAGGGGTAGGTATAAGTGAAATTAATCACTTTCAACTTAGTTAGGGCAGCCTTTTGGATCTACTTAGCTTCAGCTTCATATTCCTTATTCTCCGTAATGGAACTTCTTATCAGAGAAATGCACCAACTGATATTTTTCTTGAGAATGAAGAAATGAGACTCCTTGGCACCTTTTAGAGACTTTTCTACACAAAATTTATTAAAACCATGCCTCTCGATTTCCATATATTTGGTCATTGTTGACACCCATTTTTCCTCATCTGTACCCCATACTTGGCGTTGAGCCTGCAACTCTCCTATCACTGTCTCGTTGTCATGAAGAATTGAATGTGAATCTTTAATGTATTTCCTACCATTATTGAGCACTTGAGCCATCCATTCATCAACTGAAGAAACCAAAGCCTGTCCCCTTTGAACTTGATTCAGTAGAGTCTTACTTTCTTTAGAATTGGGATCAAACACTTGAGAGGATTGAGACAACGGGGTAGCATCAAAGTTGTAGAATGTATTAATAAACTGGGAAAGTGAAACAATGGTTTGTTTCAAATCTTTCTTCTCTTTGCTATCCTGCACCAATTTAATCAGCATTTGTTAGGTTGTTTCTTTGAATAGGTGGTTCTTTCCAGCTCAGTCCATTGTTCCCAACTCAATTTTGGTTACCTCAAAATACTCAACCACCACATCTTGCTTCTCTTCCTTTGGTCTATAAGTAGCGACCTCGGCTGTCCACTTCCCAGTTTTAGCATCAGCAAACATGCGTGCTATGCTTTTCACTTTCTTGGCTTTAGGAGCTTTCTGAGCATATTTACTAACAATATCCTGTACTGGAATTGACACAGGAAACAGACTCTACTTCCTATTAACTGAAGAAGTTAACCATTTGGGCGTGTCACTGGTTTTTTCTGGTTGAGGACCCACTTTAAGAGGAGTGTCCATTAAATCTAGGGTTACATCATCGAGATCAAAAAGATCTTTCCCGATGTGGTCATCATCCCCAATTTGATAATTCAAGTCTCCAAACTTGTCATCTTCCAGATTAACTGTCTATGTCTGCTCCTGAGTCATCTTCACCTTCTTTTGTGATTGGGATAGCGACCTGGTGATGCGTTGAGGAGAGACCACAGAGGAAAGCTCTGCAACAGACTTCTTCTTAGAATCTTTCTTCTGCTGCTTATCAGAGGAACCTGCATTACCAAATGGTTTAGGCATATTAGAAACAAAGTGGGGAGAAAATAAAATTGAAGATTTATTTCCAGTCATTTTAGGGCTAGACTGCTCTTTTTTTGCTTGCAGCCATTTCTTAGTTAATTTGAGAACATGCTGTGTTCTGCTTTTAATATCATCTTCCTCCTCTTTTGACCAATCAACCTCTACCTCTTCAGTATCCAAAAGTATTTTGAAACTAGGCTCAATCAAATCAAAACCATCATCTGTTACCCCCTCTATGCTAAACTGTATTCTAATGGACAGAATTTGGGAAATGCAGAGTCTACTATGGCTTCTGGTCATGACTTGGGATTCATTTGCACAATCCTCCTAGAAATCCTCTAAATGGGGAACTAAAAACATGTGAGACCTTAGACCCAGGCTACCGCTAGCAAATTTTTTGTTATCGAAGCCTGTTCTCTCTATGTAGTACTTAAAATCGAAATGACCAAGGTCACTTCCAATACTTATTGCATCTTCAATGATTAGACATGAAAGCTTTCCTAGCTGCAATGGGAATATTTTTTCACCTCGGTCTCCAGGAAGGAAACATTTTAGCACAATGGCGAGCTGTCTACAGATTTTAGTAAAGATGAAACAATCAAATGCATATCTAGGCAATTTGGTAGGGGCATCCTCAAAACCACCAATTCTTATATAAGAGAACCTAGGGAATTGGATATAGTAACTCCCAAACCTAGTCACAAACTGTTGAGCTTCTGAGCTCATCCTCCTGGCCAAATCTCCAGACATTTCAAAGCAAAGCTTACCCATAAAGGTATCATGAATTCTCCTGTAATTCTGAATCACATTATCTTTGTGAAGCATAGAAAATTATTCAAAAACACACATGCCATCAATCCAAGGCTCGTGAACCATGCCATCCCATATCCTACTACATGCTAAGCAATACATCAGATAAGAAGACATATAAAAGCTACATCCAATAAGCTTGGAACCATTCAATTGTTCTCTCATAGATTTTGCAATTAATTCGGCCCAATCCAGCTTATGTTTGCCCTCTAAAACAATTTCTACATAGCAAAATAACTAGTCTGAAAACAAAGAAGCCTCGGGTGACCCTCTGACTCTGTGCAACATTACCATAATATCACTAATGTGTGGATGCATATGATTTCTATTTAACTTTTTGGGTAAATGGGAACCTCCTCTTTGGGCATTTAATAACCAGTGCTTAGCTATGGAAGTATGGTTTGCATCAGCATTTGGCTTGAACTTAACTAGGGATTGGGTAGGAGAGAAAGGTGAAAAAATTTGCTCTTGGATTTGGAAAGCTGAAGCAACAATTCCTCTGTTCACAGCTATTAACACTTTGCCATTTCTTTTAAGAATTGACTCGGTTTGCTGGTCATAATGTTTGATACATTCATGGATGAGCTCAGGACATACCACTGTAGGAGGGAAGCAAGCGGCTATGCATAACCCACTACTCAAAATTTCCATAGAAGGGACATTTTCTTCAACACATGTAGTAAGCCTATCAGCTATTCCTTCAACATCATACCCCTCTAAATCTGTGTCTGTTACAATAGAATTTTTGCACACTGAACTAGACACATTCCCGAAGAAATGAAATGTTGACTTCATTCTTGCTAGAACAGACGGCGAATTACTACAAAAACTCCCGTAAAATTTACCAGCTTTTAAATTTAAACACTGGAAGAGTGACAGCCTAACTTACCTTGATCTCTGAGGAAAATTCTACAACTGGAGCTCTGAAAACCCTTACCTCCACTCTTTGCACATATAGACAGCAACAAAAATTCAAAAATAATGAATAACAAGAAGGGCTTTAAAAGAAACACGTCGAATGAGTAATTAATTACTCGTAATTAAGGCAATAAAAGCTTGAAGAATGAAGTGACCATTCACACACGCAATAATTCACTGCCACTTACGCAAACTTTTATGCCGCATGAATTCCTCATTAGTTTTTCAGCTCGGACATGACTTAACCGCCACCAATACATCTCTTCATTAAAATCCTTACTCAAGTGGGGTCCACATCTAAAAAGACAGTGACTGTCCTAGGCTTATGCCACATGTCACTTTTTGAAATCCTTGAACACACTTGAACACTCTTGAACACTCTTGAATCGAGTTCAAGGCTATTCACATGTGTTCAAAACTGTTCAAGCCTTTTCCTCTATATTCCACCTTCATTCACAAACCAGAAGTCGCATGCATCCAATAAGTTCTCATCTTTGATTAACCAAAGGTTCTGAAGCTTGCGATCAAGAAACACCTCTCTTAGCGTAAACGCTATTCACCTGCTACCACTTCATAAAAATATGAATGAGCTTGAACACTCTTGAACACTCTTGAACTGAGTTCAAGACTATTCAAGGTTGTTCAAGCATGTTCAAACCTATTCAAGAAACATGTTAGCAAAAGATTTTCCTTCTTTTATATGAACAAAGGTGAAACATAGGGAGATCCTTTCACTGAGATTTTGAACAGTGAGGGCTTAGGCAGCTTGAGATTCATAAAAATAACAAGGTGACTCTAAAAATGGAACATTAAGGAAAAAGATCAAGATTTTGACTAACACCGGCTATGACTGGGGACTGGCTTTTAGCAAAAGCTAGAGAATTCAAATACTCTGGTTTCGCAAACTGCTGCAAAAAGGGCTCGGAAAAATCTCAAGAAAGGAAAGACACACCAAGCAGAAACAAACCTAACCTAATATATACAGTAGGACACAGAGACTTAGATTAAAGCTTCAACAATTTAAGATCTTGCCCATTGTAGGAAAATGGTAAGATCGTTCCATCCGAATAAGCCAACTTAAAAGCATTCATTCCCAACTTTTCAGTGATAACAAAGGGGCCTTTCCACAGTGATTCAAATTTATTGTGGGCGCCTTTAGGAGCCTTTCTTTTGTCCCATAGAAAAACTTCATCTCCTTTCAAAAAATTTCTGGGTCTTTCTTTTCTGTCAAAAATGCTCTTCACTCTAGCTTGATGCTTAGTAATTTTATCCACCAGAGCTTCCCTTTCTTCTTCTAGTTTGTGCAAGTACATGATCCTTTTCTCCAAGGAGTCTTTAAAAGTTTGATCTTCAATGGCCATTTGTAGCTTGGCTATGGAGAGTTCCAAAGGAACTAATACTTGTGCCCCAATTCCATACACCAATTCAAAAGGTGACATACTGATTGCTCTCTTAGGTGTAATTCTATCGGCCCAAAGGGCTTCAAAAATTTTCTTATGCCAATTTTTTCCATTATCATCCACTAACTTTTTCATGATCATTATCAAATTTTTATTGCTTGACTAGGCCTATTCGTTTCCTTGGGGAAAATAATTGGACGAATGAGCCAAAGAGATATTATGATCAAAAAAAAAAAGTGAAAGCTCCTACGAAGAGAAATAAGTGGCATTATCTACTACAATCTTTTGGGGTACTCCAAAGCGTACCAAGATATTATATTTTAAGAAATCACATACCACCTAAGAATTAGCCTTTTTGGTTGGAATGGCCTCAACCCACTTGGTGAAGTAGTCAGTCACTGTTAGGGTATAAGCATGACCTACGCTGGACTGAGGATTAACAGGACCAATAAAATTGATTCCCCATTGTTTGAATGGTTCACTCACCACCACTGGTCTTAAAGGCAAGGCAGCTAATTGGGGTCTTCCAGAAAACAACTAACACTTTTCGCAGTTCCTAACGAATGCATAAGCATCCTTGAACATACCTGGCCAATAGAAACAATTTTGAAGAATTTTGAATGTCGTTACGGTAGATGAGAAATGACCTTTGTAGGCCTCTTCATGAAAGGTTTTAAGCAATTGCAACTGCTGATTTTTATCCACACATCTTAGGAATGTACCGTCAAGGCCTCTCTTATATAACACACCTTTCCATATTACATACTTTGCAGCTTGCAGCCTCAGAGTCTGCCTCTCTTTGGGCGACAGCCTTTGTAGACATTCTCCGTAAGTTAGGAAGTAAGCAATGTCACAGAACCAGGAATCTATTAAACTGACCAATAATACTTGAGATACTTCACATTCTGGACTTTCAGGATGACTAACATTTTCTACAATGAACTTACACAGACCCCTACCTCTGACTAGTTTAGTGGGATTTATTATCAAGTCATATTCCTGAATCTTCGTCACCCATGCTGCTCTTTTGTTCATAGCTACTTCTTGCTGAGTGAGAAGTGACTTTACTACTGAGTCAGGGACAAACACTATGGAATGAGAATGAAGGATATAGAATCTAAACTGCTTAACTGATTTCACTACAGCAAAGGCATGCTTTTCAATGAGGGAATACTTTAGTTCATGTTTTTTTAAAGGTGTACTCATGAAAGCAATGGGAGCCTCATTTCCTGAAATATCCTTCTGAGTTAGAATTCTAGACAGAGTGTGATCGGAAGCATAACAATAAATGATGAAATCTTTCTTGCAGTCCGGGTAAACTAGCGATGGAGCATTTGCTACAGCTATCTTAATTGCTCCAAAATCTTTTCTACCTTCTTTTGTCCATTTAAAGGGATGTTTCTCACTCATCATTCCCACTATGTGCCTTGTTAGCTCAGAAAAATCTGGGACAAAAGCTCTTAAAAAGTTAATCTAACCAAAAAAAGACTTGACTGTCATTCTTGTTGAAGGTAGACTGATCTGTTGAATAGCCTTTACTCTTTTGGGATCAATCCTAATCCCTTCTTTGGATACGATATGTCCCAATAATTTTCCCTTGGTCACACCAAAAACTAATTTTTTAGGATTAAGAGATATGCCATGGTCTCTACACCTCTGCAGGACTGATTTGAGATCCCGAACATGATGTTTCCTTCTTTTGGAGAACACAGTTAAATCATCAAGGTAAATTACTATAATTCTATTTTTCAAATCAGCAAAGGAAGAATCCATTGCTCTTTGGAAAGTTTCCCCTATATTAATCAGGCCAAAAGGCATTCTATTCTAAGAAAAAGTCCCCCATGGCGTGGTAAAAGCAGTCTTCTCTTTATCTTCATCAGCCACACTTACCTGATTATATCCAGAAAAACCATCAAGTAGAGACATCATTTTTGACCCGACAACTGCTTGTAATACGTGTTCCATCTTGGGCAAGGCATAATTATCTTTTAGGCTGGCCAAATTTAAATTTTGAAAATCCACAAAGATTCTTATTTCACCATTCTTTTTCCTGACAGGGACAATATTCGCAATCCAGGTTGAATGGTGAATAGGGTAGATGATTCTGGCTTTTAGCATTTTTTCAACTTCCTTTAAAATTGCTTAAGAGACCTTAGGATTGTAACTACGAAGCTTTTCCCTAAAAGGTTTTGATTCAGGCTTGAAACGAATGTGATGAATAAATTTCCCTTTTCGAAAATGTTTAAGATCACTATAATTCCAAGCAAAAGCATCAGTATAGGCTGTTAACAGGATCTGAAGGTTTTTCTTTTCTTGGCCAGACAAAGTTTTACCTATAGATATCCATTTGGGTTCAACCACAGTGCCAATGTTCACCTTGTCATATTCCTTTTGCACATCTGATTGAGAATCTTTCCTTGAGATAAAACTATCATCTTTTCGAGAAAACAAGTTCTCTAAGGAAACAAGACCTTTGGGTATTTTGTTGTTCTTCAACTGGACAACTTCTTCTGGCAGGAATTCAGGATTAGACCTTTCACTATCTTCATTCATTCCTTCAAAGTATATGGATGAAAAATCTTCTACACACACCATAAAATCCTTGATCTGGGTGTCATCTTCAAAAACTTGCAAGTGTTCAATGTTATCTGGGACAGCTGGTCTATATATCATCTCCACCCTATATGTTCCTATTTTGAAATTTGGGTGAGGAAGAAGTAGAGACGCTGATACGGCTAGGGAATCAGCCCTTGTATTGAGACTCTTGGGAATAGCTTCTATGGAAAAAGCTTCAAAAGAGTCCATTTCATCCCACACTAAATTTCTGTAATGTCTCAGACGTTCATTTTTTACTGCAAACTAACCCTTTACTTGTTTAACAATAAGCTCGGCATCACCTTTCACAACAAGTGCCTTTATTCCCAATGTCTTGGCCTCTCTTAACCCTAACAACAAAGCCTCATATTCGGAAATATTGTTGGTATTTTTAAAATCTAGTTTGTAAGAAAAAGGAATATACTGATCATCAGGCCATTTAAAGACTACACCAGCTCCAGAACCCGTGGTAGCACAGCTACCATCAAACTCCATCGACCAAATTTGATCATTCTCATTAAGGTTCTCACAAATAGGAGGGGTTTCATCTGAGAAAATCATGTAGTTACCAAACTCATAGTCTTGGAATAAAATTTGCACTTTAGGATCATCAGATGGGATTACGGTGTATTTATTTTTAGCTTCAGGTTCTAGTTTGACCTTTTTCTTCCCAATAGGAATAATGGCTTTTGACCAATCCATCTTTATCTCCCCACCCATGTCTCTGTAGAAAGTTCTACTCAAGAGCATACCATAACTTGCAGGTTTGTCAGCTACTAAAATGGTTAACTTGAGTCTCTTATCAGGATAGGCAGCTAAAACAGCTTGAGCATCTTTAACTTGACCAATTAAGGGCACTTGTTTTCCATCCATAGAATAGCACCTCCCAAAAGTTTTGGTCATGGTTAAACCTAAAGCCTTGGCTACAGATGAGGGCATAATGTTATCAGAGGCGCTTGAATCTATAATGCAATTACTCAATTTAAGGCCATTTAGGAGTAGTGAAATATAAAAGGGGTCAGGCTTCCTAGTTTTATCAAATTCACATTTTACTTTAGGAGTAGGGGTGACAGCAGTGTCACTCTGATTCATGACAAATGGTGAAATAACTAAAGGAATATCGACTGGATAATTGATTGGGTCAACAATACATTGGTCAGATTGTGATGAATTCGGAAGGTCACCTTTGACGTACTTGACCAATTTATCTAGTTCTTTCAGATTTAATCTCAGATATTCAGCAGGGGAGATTTGGATAGCAGAGGACTTGCAAAATTCTACAATATCAAAAGAAGGTATGCTAGAATCTTTTTGCACAACCTTAACATCAAGAGTCGAAGAACTAGAAGGAGAAGTGTTACTTACAGGATCCCGAGTCTTATGGAAAGAATTAGCTGATGTTGAAGTGTTCTTTGGAAACTTTTGATTTCGAGTAAGCATAGCACAAGTAGGATCCCTAAGGGTGACCAGAATATCTCCTCTTTCTGAATCAGATTCATATTCTAAAAAGTAAGAGCCAGAGTCACCAGGTCTATCTTGAGGAAGCTCTTCTACAGTACATTATCCTAGCACATCTTTGGTGGCCTCCATTTGTACATGTCTTTGCATGTTAGGGCAAGAATTACCATCGTGATCTATTGTTAGATGAAAGGAACACATGACAGCCTCTTTTGGTGAAGCTTCCAAGGACAATCTTGGTTGAGTAGCAGGAAATAGAGGAGTTTTATTGTGCCATTGATTAGGCTACTTGCGGCTGATATCTTGATAAGGGGAGGGAAATGAAGATCCTTGTTTCGGCAATTGTCTTTTCAAGGCTATTACATCATTCATAAGTCTTTGAACAACTAGATCTGTAGGAGCTGAAGTAGAAGGTTGAGAGTGAGAAATCTGCACATCTTTTCTCCATTTCCCGGCTGTAATAAGATCATCTTCTAACTTAGTGGCCTGTTCTTGGGCAACAGCTAAATCAACTGGGCTACTCCTTAAGTGAAAACCTATGTCCGGAGGCATAGAGTTTACAAAGAAACATTATTGGTTTTCAGGAGTCAATCTTTTGGCAACAGGGATTCTATGGATAACCCTATTGTATCTTGCCACATAATCTCTCATTGGTTCATGAATTTCCTTCTTCATTTGTGTCAATTGTGCTAGTAAAGAATGTTCATCATCAGCCCCTTTAAAACGTCCTTCAAAAGCGGTCTTCATGGTCTACCAATTTGTTATTGACCCAGATGGAAAATGACCAAACCATTCTGTGGCTCCTTCTAAGAGGGATTGAGCAAAGAGTCTAATTGCTACATCTTCATGTTGTACTGCCAGAATGGCAGTAGCTACATTGAACGCATTCAAGTGTTCATCCACTGAGACTTTGCAATCTCTAAAAAATTTAGGTAAGACTTCTTTAATACCTTTAGGGAGAGGATGATGAGCTCCCAAATTTAAAGGACCAACGGTTGCACCCCATGGCTGAGCCACAACTACACTTAGAAAGATTGTTACTAGAGGTGGTGCTTGAATACCAGACAAAGTTAAAGCTTGCCAGACACTAGAGGAGGAGGAAGAATTGGGAGCAATTTTAGGAGGAGAAGGAGGTCTACTCTTGGCCTTGGGTCTTAATACGGAAGAGGTAAAAAAATGAAGATTTTGCAAACTTTCAAAGAAAGTATCAAAAATACCTTCCTTCCTCTGAGACCTGGTATATGGTCGGGAATCCAGTATTATTTTCTCTTATTGCCTCTGAGAAATTCTATCAACGACTTGTGCCTCTTGGGTGATTAGGAGCCCTCTCAACCACTCCCCTGTGTCGTCTACTTCTTCTAAAACTAGGAGAACTTGTTGATATTGGTGGTAATTGGTCTTTAAATTCCAAGCAACAGTGTTCAAATCAGAAATTATGTCCTCTTGGGTATTTTGGAAGTTAAGATCAGGTTGAATAACAGGAGGTTGTTCCTCCAAGTTTGGTATTATCACAGCTGGTAGGACCATATCTTGTTCATAAGACAATGCATTTAAACACAAGTCAACACTGTAAGCGCTCCCCAGTAGAGTCGCCAAAAATCTGTTAGCTAACAGATTTGTCTTTCTACAAAAATTCTTTTAAGTTACCCTATCACCCTTAAAAAGACAAACTATTTCTAACAGTTGGGTAAGTATCTTTTGTGATCACCTCCCTCTAAATTTTATAATAGGTACAGCTCCCTCATAAGATATTCAATGAAATGAAATAATGATTTAATCAGTTAGCTTTTAACCAGAAAGCTTATAAAGGCAGCAATATCATTCTTTGATGATATGCTTCTGAACAACTATGAAGTAAATATAAATGGATAATGAATAGGAAGGAAACACAGTCACTTCCGCAATGGCATTTCATGAAAAACATAAACAACTTTTTGACCTCAGATAATAGATAACAAATAAAATTCTAGATTTAGATATCACGCAACAGCTGCCAAAGATATAAAACAGGCCAAACAATATGCCGATACAGGGCACCTTGCTCTAGATCATAAACAACACAGATTCAATAACCTTCCTATCATATATTTC
Source organism: Thuja plicata (assembly GCA_018584345.1). Classification (NCBI taxonomy): domain Eukaryota; kingdom Viridiplantae; phylum Streptophyta; class Pinopsida; order Cupressales; family Cupressaceae; genus Thuja; species Thuja plicata. The sequence goes on from MU224947.1 coordinate 32,868, forward strand.
AGAAATTACTACACAGATAATTGTCTAAAATCTATTATGTTCATAACATTCACAATTTGAACTATAATTATCAAAACTATATCTATCAATCAAAATTTTTTCTGAACCCTTTCAAAGTTTAAGCAGCCAGAATAAATAGCAACAGAGCACCGAGAGGCCTCCAAAAAAACACGGCCTCTCGGGCAAACAGTTAAGTAACTAATCCACTAGAAAGAGGACACTCATCCTTATAAGTTTAGCATGATAACTTAGTAAAAAGGAAAGCTAGATAGCCGAATCAGGCTCCTTATCTACGGCACGATCCTCGCTTCCCGCTGGACTTCCTTCTTCATCAGTAACTGATTGAGTTGGCTTCCATTCCTTATATGCTTGAACCAGTTCCTTCGCGAGTGACAGATGCAAGATTTTGGAGTTCACTATTCAGGCCATGGAGGCATCTTTGTTCCAGCTCAGCTTCTTCACCTTCTCAGAAATATTGGATAACTGATCAACACACAAATAAAGCATGGATTCAATCCTTGCTATCTAAGTTAAATTAGAGACTTTAGGATGAATCTTTTCTCTGATAGTTTTAATGGCTGAGTCAAAAGCATCCAAAGCACCTTTTAGTTCTTGCTCGCCAAAGACAGAGGGGTAGGTATAAGTGAAATTAATCACTTTCAACTCAGTTAGGGCAGGCTTTTGGATCTGCTTAGCTTCAGCTTCATATTCCTTATTCTCCGTAATGGCACTTCTTATCAGAGTAATGTGCCAACTGATATTTTTCCTAAGAATGAAGAAATGAGACTCCTCGGCACCTTTTAGCAAATTTTCTACACATAATTTATTAAATCCATGCCTCTCAATTTCCATAAGTTTGGTCATTGCTGACACCCATTTTTCCTCATCTATACCCCATACTTGGCATTGAGCCTGAAACTCTCCTATCATTGTCTTAGTGTCATGAAGAATTGAATGTGGATCTTTAATGTATTTCCTACCATTATTGAGCACTTGAGCCATCCATTCATCAACTGAAGAAACCAAAGCCCACCCCCTTTAAACTTGATTCAGCAGAGTCTTACTTTCTTCAGAATTAGGATCAAACACTTGAGAGGATTGAGACAACGGGGTAGCATCAAAGTTGCAGAATGTATTAATAAACTCAGAAAGTGAAACAATGGTTTGTTTCAACTCTTTCTTCTCTTTGCTATCCTGCACCGATGTAATCAGTATTTTTTGGGTTGTCTCTTTGAATAGGTGGTTCTTCCCAACTCTGTCCATTGTTCCCAACTCAATTTTGGTTACCTCAAAATCCTCAACCACCACATCTTGCTTTTCTTCCTTTGGTCTGTAAGTAGCGACCTCGGCTGTCCACTTCCCAGTTTTAGCATCAGCAAACATGCGTGCTGTGCTTTTCACTTTCTTGGCTTTAGGAGCTTTCTGAGCATATTTACTAACAATAGCCTGCACTGGAATTGACACAGGAAACAAACTCTGCTTCCTATTAACTGAAGAAGTTAACCATTTGGATGTGTCACTGGTTGTTGCTGGTTGAGGACCCACTTTAACAGGAGTGTCCATTAAATCCAGGGTCACATCATCGAGATCAAAAAGATCTTTCCCGATTTGGTCATCATCCCCAATTTGATAATTCAAGTCTCCAAACTTGTCATCTTCCAGATTAACTGTCTCTGTCTTCTCCTGAGTCATCTTCACCTTCTTTTGTGATCGGGATCGCGACCTGGTGATGCGTTGAGGAGATACCACAGAGGAAAGCTCTGCAACAGACTTCTTCTTAGAATCTTTCTTCTGCTGCTTATCAGAGGAACCTACATTACCAGATGGTTTAGGCATATTAGAAAAAAAGTGGGGAGAAAATAAAATTGAAGATTTATTTCCAGTCGTTTTAGGACTAGACTGCTCTTTTTTTGCTTGCAGCCATTTCTCAGTTAATTTGAGAACATACTGTGTTCTGCTTTTAATATCATCTTCCTCCTCTTTCGACCAATCAACCTCTACCTCTTCAGTATCCAGAAGTATTTTGAAACTAGGCTCAATCAAATTGGAACCATCATCTATTACCCCCTCTATGATTAACTGTATTCTCATGGATAGAATTTGGGAAATGCAGAGTCTACTATGGCTTCTGGTCATGACTTGGGATTCATTTGCACAATCCTCCCAGAAATCCTCTAAATGGGGAACTGAAAACATGTGAGACCTTAGACCCAGGCTGCCGCTAGCAAAGTTTTTGTTATCGAAGCCTATTCTCTTTGTGTAGTACTTAAAATTGAAATGACCAAGGTCACTTCCAATACTTATTGCATCTTCAATGGTTAGACATGAAAGCTTTCCTAGCTGTAATGGGAATATTTTTTCACCTCGGTCTGCAAGAAGGAAACGTTTTAGCACAATGGCGAGCTATCTATAGATTTCAGCAAAGATGAAACAATCAAATGCATATCTAGGCAATTTGGTAGGGGCATCCTCAAAACCACCAATTCTTATATAAGAGAACCTAGGGAATTGGATATAGTAACTCCCAAACCTAGTCACAAACTGCTGAGCTTCTGAGCTCATCCTCCTGGCCGAATCTCCAGACATTAAAAGCAAAGCTTACCCATAAAGGTATCATGAATTCTCCTATAATTCTGAATCACATTATCTTTTCGAATCATAGAAAAATATTTAAAAACACACGTGTCATCAATCCAAGGCTCGTGAACCATGCCATCCCATATCCTACTACATGTTAAGAAATACATCAGATAAGAAGACATATAAAAGCTACAACCAGTAAGCTTGGAACCATTCAATTGTTCTCTCATAGATTCTGCAATTAATTCAGCCGAATCCAGCTTATGTTTGCCCTCTAAAACAATTTCTACATAGCAGAATAACTAGTCTGAAAACAAAGAAGCCTCGGGTGACCCTCTAACTCTGTGCAACATTACCATAATATCACTAATGTGTGGATGCATATGATTTCTGTTTAACTTATTGGGTAAACGGGAACCTCCTCTTTGGGAATTTAATAACCAGTGCTTAGCAATGGAAGTATGGTTCACATCAGCATTTGGGTTGAACTCAACTAGGGATTGGGCAGGAGAGAAAGCTGAAAAAGTTTTCTCTTGGATTTGGAAAGCCGAATCTACAATTCCTCTATTCACAGCCATTAACACTTCGCCATTTCTTTTAAGAATGGACTTGATTCACTGGTCATAATGTTTGATACATTCATGGACGAGCTCAGGACATACCACTGCAGGAGGGAAGCAAGCGGCTATGCATAACCCACTACTCAATTTCCATAGAAGGGACATTTTCTTCAACACATGCAGTAAGCCTATCATCTATTCCTTCAACATCATACCCCTCTAAATCTGTGTTTGTTACAATAGAATTTTCGCACACCAAACTAGACACATTCCCAAAGAAATGAAATGTTGACTTCATTCTTGCTAGAACAGACTGCGAATTGCTACAGAAACTCCCATAAAATTCACCAGCTTTTAAATTGAAATAGTGGAAGAGTGACAGCCTGACTTACCTTGATCTCTAAGGAAAATTATGCAACCGGAGCTCCGAAAACCCTTACCTCCACTCTTTGCGCATACAGACAGCAACAACAATTCAAAAATAATGAATACCAAGAAGGGCTTTAAAAGAAACACCTCAAATGAGTAATTAATTACTCGTAATTAAGGCAATAAAAGCTTGAAGAATGAAGTGATTGTTCACACACAGAATAATTCACTGCCACTTGCGCAAACTTTTATGTCACATGAATTCCTCATTAATTCATTAGCTCGAACATGACTTAACCGCCGCCAATACATCTCTTCATTAAAAGCCTTACCTGAGTGGGGTCCACATCTGAAAAGATGGTGGCTGTCCTAGGCTTATGCCACATGTCACTTTTTGAAATCCTTGAACACTCTTCAACTGAGTTCAAGGTTGTTCACGTGTTCAACATTGTTCAAGCCTTTTCCTTTATATTCCACCTTCATTCACAAACCAGAAGTCGCACGCATCCAATAAGTTCTCATCTTTGATTAACCAAAGGTTTTGAAGCTTGCGATCAAGAAACACCTCTCTTAGCATAAACACTATTCACCTGCTACCACTTCATAAAAATATGAACAAGCTTGAACACTCTTGAACTGAGTTCAAGACTGTTCAAGGTTGTTCAAGCATGTTCAAACCTGTTCAAGAAACATGTTAGCAAAAGATTTTCCTTCTTTTATACGAACAAAGGTGAAACATAGGGAGATCCTTTCGCTGAGATTTTGAACAGTGAGGGCTTAGACAACTTGAGATTCCTAAAAATAACAAGGCGTCTCTAAAAATGGAACATTAAGGACAAAGATCAAGATTTGGACTAACAGTCAGCTAGGGCCCAGTTTACCCTACCAGGTGACCCTCCTCTGGAGATTACTAAACAGGGTGGCAAAAGAATGTCCATTCCTCCGCCATATTATGATTTGGCCACACATATTATCAGGTATTTTACCTGTGAAGGAAGATTTTCTAATTTTCACGCGCATCATTTTAAGTTGCTTAGTTATGTAAGGCATAATATTCAAATGAATGTCCCCAATTTCTTGTTTAATATGCTATGCATTAGTGATGAGGAAACTCAGAAAAGAAATGACAATTATGTTACTCACCATGCCCTAATTAAATTGCTCATAGAGAAATCTCTTAGGGACGTCTCTCCTATGGCATGGGTAGAATTTATTTGGCATAAAACCCTGCAGCCTTAGATTACCCCTAATGTGCAAATTAGCCAAGCTAATGCAGTCCCCACTGACCCAGTTGTTGAGCAAGGTGCCCAAGGGACAGAAACCAAAAATTTACAAGAAACTATGCCTTTACCCGCTCATATGAGCAATGTACCTACTTCCGCCTGAACAAAAGGAAAATGGAAGTTAGAGGGAGAAACTCTGGTTCTTGCAGCTGAGCCACGAAACCCTACAGTCTCGAGAGGGAAGAAAATGAAGTCAGTTCCTGCAGCCACTACTCCTGTAGCAGAGAAACCAAAGAGGGTTAGTAATAAAAAGGCTGTAGAGGTTGAGGAAACCCCTGTAAGAAGAAGCTCTAGGATGAGAGGGAAGATTCCCAAAGTACCCACCGAAAGCCAGTCCGCTTCCCCCAAACAATTTGAGGAGGAAACTCCTATTCATATTGTTCCGGATGATTCTCCCAGCCAGTCTGAGATTCCAGACATTTCTCAAAATCTGGATGAGAAGTGTGAAACTAAGCCGAATGTATGTCAAAATGACCCAAGAGCTAGTCATCAGGATGTTCCGAACCGTGAAGAAGAAACCCCTATAACTCACCAGCTAGCTTGCATAGAAACTGCCCTAGTTTCCTATAAGCGAAATTGGTTAATAAATTTCTTAGAGCAATCATGGAGGGAACAAAGGAGGAAGAATAGCCAGGATAAAAACAGTGGTCCGATTACTCTACAAATGCTTCTCTTCCAGTTATATAATAAGCATGTGTTGACAACCACTCTATGGGGAGAAGAGAAAAATAAATTGCAGAGAGTAATAGCAGAACAAGGAGAGGAAATTGCAAAATTAAAAGATCAATTGGCAAGACAGAAACAAAGGATGGAACATGCCCTTAAGCTAACTGACCAGATAATTGCTTGTAGACCGCCACCTAGGGTCTATACCATCTATCCAAAAGAAAAATTCCTCTTATTCCAGTTGATTATGACCCTCAAGGATGTAAATGCAGAGTTCAAATCAGCCCAAGAATTTTATGGTTTATACCAGACCCTTCCATCATGGCAAAAAAACTTACTATGTGAGTTGTATGTGCATAATTTCATCATCCCTATAGAGACTTAATGGAACCCCCTGCTTTACATAGGGGATATACACCTAAGGGCCCTAATGTCTTGGATGCACAATGAGGCCAACTATGATAGACAACTGGAGAATTACAGAGAACTGGAGAAATCAGAACCCCTGCCATTAAGAGCATAAACCAGTCAACCAGAAGAATTCCTGAGGGATTGGTTCAAACTGACATATGGGAATGTTAAAAAGGAAATAAGAGATAAAATTTTCAAGCTCAAAACATATGTGTATGAAGAATATGACATGTCTTATTTTGTCTTCCAAAGAGCCTTAACCGGTGCCAGAAGTAGGTGGAGCAGATTATCAGAGGCATTCAAAAGGTTAGAGCCACACAACCCCATTAACCTTGAAGCAGCCATACATCGAGCACCGAAATGCATGGGGTTGGGTAGGCAAATCAGGCAAGAGCTCTGGTGTCTACTCACAATGCAACCACCCATGCTCCTTTGGCCCCTGTATGACATCAACACTACCAGGCTTAACAGGTTGCAGGAGGATCATAGAAGGGAAGTTTGGGAAAGAACAAGAGGATTCTACGACTCCTTCAAGAGCTAGAGGCGAGGAAGAACTGAAGTTGGTGACTTTAGCTCAATTGCCAGAAGATGCAATGCTTGAGGACAAGCATTTGATTAACCAAGGGGCAGATGATGAGGCCAAATTATTGCCTTTATTTTGTATAATTTTAAATACTCTGTTCTAATTTCTATTAAGACATTTGTGAACCTAGCCAGTTAAAACTTGTGATAAATTCCAATTAGAACTGATAAACCATGGGTAGATATTTGTGACATATTTTGCCAATATTATACATATAGTGCAGTATTTCATATAACCATCATAATATATGTTCTAATATCTAGATTTAATTTGATTAAGCTTGTTGCATGAATATTTTTGCATCACAACTAACTTGTCAGGGAAGGAAGTGGCTGGAGAGTGGTCGACAGTATTCAAGGAAGACTGTTGAGGACTAGCTACGGTGGAGTGGTCATCACAGCACCAGGAGACACGGCTGCTACAATGGAGGAGCCACTATTCTAGGATGTGGGGATGTAGTGCTGTTATATTCCCTCTGCACTTTATTATGTTGAACTGGTCACCCAAACTTTATTACCCACACCACAGGCTGTTGTGTTTCCATCTTCTTCTCCGGCATGTTTTCAGCAAGATAGTTTCTTTTTTGTTTTGTAATAAGTGTTCGATCCTCTATTTATAGGGATTGGACTGATGGTTTGTAGTTAGAAGAGTTAGGAGAAAGAGAAAGTTTTTGGAAGAAAACTGTTATATCTTACAAGAAGTTATTTTAAGTTTCATGTATTGTTCTTATGTAATGCATTTTTGAAATACAATGAAGTGATTCTTGGTTTACGTTCTGTGTTAGTAGATTAGCAAAAACCAACCAAGGGGGCCCACTTGGGAGGT
>MU224947.1:44105-66163 GCA_018584345.1 Thuja plicata
CCTAATAAATAGAATAATTTATTAAATAAATAGAAGAAATAAACATTAATTAAATAATAAATATTTAATCAATTTATCAAGTCAATATTAATTAAATAATAAATATTTAATTAATTGATTAATCAACGAAGCCATTTTTTAGTGTATACACCAGGTATTGTTGTCGTGGAGTGAAGATCTCTTTCACTACGCAAATACCTTGGAACACATATGTTGGGAATCTTGGGGGAAAATTCTGCAACCCCTTGCACTATAATAAGGTATCTGTTCGGAAGTAGATCGGGTTGGCCTCTAATTAACAAGGTTATAGTAAGGGTCCGTGGCATCTATCCAATCGATTTGTACGTGTGTGACTCACTTAAGAGCCTAGTTGACCACGTTGGCTCCTTAGGGATATTCACCCGATCCAAACTATCATCAACACACCTCGCCTGAGCTTGGCTAGATAAGATAGAAATTTGGTTCGCGCCTTGTTTATATACCGATCGGAAGGATTACCGGTTTAAGGTCTTTCTCCGAGGAAGAAACGCATTCCCCGGACAAGCCTTTCTAAAAAGTATAAAGGTGTCTAATCTAATAGATTGTGCAAGTGCACCCCAAACTCAAGACATGAGGTAAATCAATTAAGTTCTGAAAGTTTGAAATGTGAACTAAGCTACACCACCATACAAGCACAAATGTTCAGTTTTAAGCCCAAAAGTAGGTGTTGATTGCTTGTTCAATTTTAATGCACCAAATCGAGAGATTCTTTGTCTTTGTTCAATTTTTAGTCTCCACATTAATTTTAAGCACCAAATTTTGAAATGTGAGATGTGAGATGTGTGACAAACATTGTTCTTTTTAAACCCAAATTGACAAGTGAATGAATTTTATATTGTATTGTTATCTTGTCTCCTTGATTCGAACCTGTCAAAGAAAGTGTTTAGTATATCAAGAAATGAAAGCTTTTCAACCCAAAACAACAGAATATCCGAAAACTCTGGGATTATTTAGATTGCTGAAATTAATAGTGACTTTATACTTACTTGCAAATCTCTTGATTGCATCAATGTACCTTGTCTATGCTTCGCTTTGATCTTCAGCTGCGATTGCGAGAATAGCCCTTTGTTGTGATCGATAGTTGGTGGTTCTCCTTATTGTAGCTCTTAATGCTCTAGCACCTAGTATGTGTCTGATTACCTTCTTTGTCATTCACTGTCAGTCAGTCCTGCACAGAAACCAAGAAAAATAGATAGAAATGTGTCTTTTATGTCATTTGTGGTACTGGTTGTTCAATTGCGGCAATCTCCTCTCAATTGCGCCAGAATGTTGGCAATTGCGGCAAATAACTCTGTTCTACGGCAAAATGCTTTTGTTTGCGGCACAGATCGGTCAATTGTGGTAAAACACAAGCAATTGCGACAAAGCATAGGTAATTGCGGTCAAATATAGGCAATTGCGGCAAAGTGCTAGAAGACAAAAAGACAGACGACAAAACAGCGATGTGAAAGCATGCAATCAATTGCGGTATTAAACCAGTCAATTGCGGCACTATTTCATCAATTGCGGCAAAATACCAACAATTGTGAAATAACACAGATATCGAGAAAATGTTAAAAATTTAGGTCTGTGACCATACGGCCTTGGCTGATTGATTTTGTCTATTGTCTGCAAGAGATATTAGGGTTGTTTGCTTCACATCGGGTTCACCAAAAATGTACGCCTCTCTTCGTGATTTGTGGTTCTCAAGCTTTCCAACGACGAGGGTTAGTAGCACCCGTTTGCAATGATAGAAATCAAATATGCAAAGCTACCAATAACGAATACTTAAAATGTACAAGCAAAGAAAGGAAAACAAATGAATGCAAGCCCCAAAGTGTTTGAAGCTTCTATTGTCTCTCTCTACTCCTTCCGAAACACTATTTTTGATGCTCAGTATTGGTGTGGGCAGCGTCTATGACTTGAGAAGTGTCGAGAATTTGCTAATTGAAATGATGGAATGGTCGCAAGATGACTTGAATCCAATAACCAAACTGACAAAGTAATGGCGCACGAGAGCTTGAAATCCTAGATCCTTCAAATGGGTATGAAGGGTTTATTATATAGGAATTGAGGATGATATGAACGGTCGAGATCAATCCCAGAGATAGGGAGATGAACGGTTGAGATCAAAGAAAACTGGAGAAGTCGTCAGTAAACTCCACCTCTTCAATTAGTAAAAAGGAGATAGAGTTTGGTTGACTGAAGAGCTAATTGTGAGTTACCTATTAGAACTGAAGAGGTGGGTGGAGTTACCCATGTGAACTGGAGAGATGGGTGGAGTAACCCATGTGATCTGATTAAAGATTATCTCTTTGAACATAATTGATTATTTAATTCATTTATGTAATTAAAGTTTTCAACATGTGAAATAATTGAATTCTTTTTTATTTAGAATTGTTTTATTGAATGAAATTAAATTAATTTAATTGGAAGAATTTAATTAATAAGTTTAAATCTTTCAATTTAAACTATAGGAAATTGAATTTAATTAATTAATTAATGGTAATTAATCAATTAAGGTTAATTAAATAAAACTAATTATTTAATTAATTTTGATAATTTGATTAGATGATTTGGGGAATGAATTTAGAAGAAAATAGATGATTAATTAACGATTAAAAAACCATTAATTAATAGATGAAGTGAATTTAGAAGAAAATAGATGATTAATTAATAATTAAAAAATTATTAATTAATAGATGAAAATTAGTGTTTTTAATGTAAAGTCGCAAGCATGTCCATTTTAGGGTGTCTACAGGAACAACATATCATTATAATGCAAATGATTTACAACAGTTTACACAATTTTGCATTAAAATTTGTTTCTTTATTCATAAGTAGTAAAGTACAAATCCCACACAAGTCATGGGAGTAACTGGAAAGAGACATTACAAAAGGAAATAATGTATAAGAGAATGAAAATTAAATAAATAGATGGGACCCGTCATTGTCTGGAATGATGAATCCCATGTTGACTGGTATTGTCAGCTTCAACTTTAGCTCAAGTTACTTTGTCATAGAGAGAGAGAGAGAGAGAGAGAGAGTTGTGTTAGAGCTCGGGGTCACAAATCTTTATTTATGGGTGAACCCACAATAGTGGGTAACAATTTTTCGGAGGAAGCAATTCCTCCCAGAATTCGCGAAGCGGTCGGATTTAGTCAGGTACTTTTGATAGAAAGTACCCAAAAGTTTCGATCCAAAGTAAGTTTCGATCGAGAGTATTTTAAAAATATATATTTAATTACTTTCGATCGAAACTAGATTTCGATCGAAACTAGATTTCCATTGAAAGTAAGATGTTAATGTTTTGGTGGGGTTTTAAACTCGTCAAAACCATCATTTTCATCTTCAGGAAGGCGGTGGGATTCAAACCACAGAAATCTTGAGAAAATGATCTTGTAGTGCTTTAAACCGAATGGTCATCTATCCATACGAAAACAAAGCAACTGTATTGCACAACAGAGGATTGGCTGTGTTGAAGTTTACAGTGTCCTTTGTCAAGTCGAACACACCATCTTCGTATCCAAGAATCTAGAAATCGTGGTTGTGGAAATGTCATGGATGGATCTCTGAATTGTTGGGAGTGAGTGTATTTGCATTCTAAAGAATCACATCAACAACAGTGTTTGATTGAAGACGTACACGTTGTTCCCTTCGACGACATTGGGATTTGGGGGAGGAATGGTGATGTTTTAGTCACGAGGACTGTACACATCCGGAGGTGGAGTGGTATCATAAGAACCCTTGATTTTGTATTTCATGGCGACCAAGTACAGAGTCGGAGGAGGAACCAGCGAAATATTGTGGATCGCCCACTTTGTGTTTCAGGTAATTACAGTTCGTGAAATCGTCCATCCTAGCTATGAACCATTGATCTGAGAAATTGTCAAATTTCTGAGGTTATCGCCATATCACTAGAGTGGAAAAATAGGGCCAGCAATATAGCAATAACGATCGCTATTGTGGAAGGCAGGAGCAGGGAATGCTACGAAAAAACAAAATGCGTAGAAGATGGAAGGTAAAACACATAACTTCAATCCATAACAGAAAAGAGGTAAAAGCACTTGTATTAATTTTTTTCTCAGTAATTACATTGACACAGAGAATATAAGTGTAGAGAATAGAGCGCCAAAAACTGGAGAGTTCGAGACCATAAATGTCCAAATAAATGCATCAACTACCAGCAAACGACTTCCAGATAGAGTCGGTAATTACAACTGACACACCCCCTTAATTTTGATTCTATCTACATTACAAAATGTCCAGAACTAACTATTCCTAACTGTTGTTTTTGAAAATCAAAATTTGCTTTTGCCAACGGCTTTGTGAGTATGTCTGCTAATTGATCTTTAGACTTACAATACTGTAGACTAATTTCTCCATTGTTGACCAGCTCTCTGATGAAGTGATAACGGGTGTCAATATGCTTGCTCTTCTGATGAAAAACTGGATTTTTGGAAAGTGCTATTATTGAGTTGTCACAAAATATGGTGATTGGTTCCTTCTTTGTCCCTGGCTCGATGTCATTTATTAATCTCTTCATCCATAGTGCTTGACGGGTTGTTGATCTAGCTGCTATGTACTCTGCCTCTGCAGATGAAATGGTGACAATTGGTTGCTTCTTGGATGCCCATGAGACTACACCTCTACCCAAACAAAATGCATGAACTGATGTGCTTCTTTTGTCATCTATACTTCCATCAAAGTCCCTGTCTGTGAATCCAACTGGCTGGTTGTCTTCATAACCTCTATACAAAATACCATGTTGCACTATTCCTGTAATATATCTCAATATTCTTTTTCCAACTTTCCAATAAGATGTCTTCAGTGATTCCATGAACCTAGAGAGAAGGCTAACGTGAAACATGATGTCCGACCTTGTTGTTGTCAAATACATTAGGTTGCCAACTAATTGCTTGTATAAAATGGGATTTACTGCTGCACCTTCATCATTTTTGCTCAATTTGGTACCTGGAACAATAGGGGTACTAATTGCCTTACAATTATTCATTCTAAATTTGGTTAACACATCCTGTGCATATTGCTTTTGGCTGATGAAAATGCCTTGTTCTGATTGTTCAATTTCTAGACCAAGAAAGTACTTCATGTGACCAAGATTGGTCATTTCAAATTCTCTTTCCATATCAATCCTGAACTCCTCAAGGTGCAAATTACCAGTATACAGTAAATCATCAACATAAATACATACAATTATGATTTCACATTGTACGTATGTCTTTGTGTACAATGTTGGTTCATTGTTGCTATGCTTGAATCCTTTGTTAAGTATATATGAATCTATCATGTTGTACCATGCCCTTGGTGCCTGTTTCAATCCATATAAGGTCTTTTCAACTTATAGACCTTTTGATCTTGTCCTTTGATCTCAAATCCAAGTAGTTGATTAACATATACCTCTTCATTTAGACTTCCATTTAAAAATGTTGAGTTGACATCTATCTGGTAAACTGACCAATGGTGCTTTGCTGCCACTACTAAGATAGTTCTAATTGTATCCAATCTTGCTACTGGTGCAAAATTTTCTTCATAGTCTATACCAGGATGTTGTACAAAACCTTTGGCTAATAGCCTTGCCTTGTGCTTCTCAATTTGACCTTTCTCATTCAGCTTAGTTTTGTAGACCCACTTGACTCCTATTATATTTTTGTCTTGTGGCAAGTCTACTAACTCCCATGTGTCATTCTTTTCTATGGTTGTTATATCCTCATTCATGGCTTCTACCCATTCTTCCTTCTTAGCTACTTCTTCAAAGCATACAGACTAACTAGACATCAAGGCAAGCCACATTTGTTCATCATTGTCATGTTGTTCATATATTTCTCTAATGGTTTTAGTCTTTTGGTTCCTTAATTGTGCTATTGTGGGGTCTGAATCACTGCTGGAAGAAGGACTATGCACTTTTTGTCCTTGATTTTCTTCTACTGCTGTTGGAACTTGCAGTCTAGGTAGTCTTTGTCTTGGTTGTTCAACATCAGCTGGTTCAAAAGTATGTGAAGTAGGCTGATTATGAGATGCTCCACTATCTTTTTCATACCATGACTTATCTTCAAGAAACTTCACATCTCTAGACAATATTGTCTTCTTAGTGATTGGATTATACAGTTTGTAGGCTTTTGATGCATCACTATATCCTACAAATATGCATTTCTCACTTCTATCATCAAGTTTTCTCCTCAACTCCTCAGGCACGTGTATAAGCTATACTTCCAAAAATTCTCAAGTTTGATACATCTGGTTTCACTCCACTCTAGGCTTCTAGAGGTGTCTTATTCTTCACACTTTTTGTAGGCGATCTATTCAAGATATAGACTGTACATGCAACTGCCTCTGCCCAATATTCATTTGGTAAATTTTTTGCTTTCAGCATACTTCTTGCCATGTTCATGATTGTCTAATTTTTCCTCTCAGCTACTCCATTTTGCTGTGGAGTGTATCTGGCAGTGAATTGTCTATGAATGCCTTGTTCTCTACAATATGTTGCAAAAACTCTAGAGTCATATTCACCTCCTCCATCAGACCTTAAGACCTTAATTTGTCTACCACTATGTTTTTCTGCCATTGCCTTAAATTGTTGGAATCTTTCAAAGGTGCCTGATTTGTTCTTGATGAAGTATATCCAGGTCATTTTGTTGTAGTCATCAATGAAAGTCAAGAAATAGTAACTTCCTCCTATAGACTTCATTTGCATGGGTGCGCAGAGATCGATATGTATTAACTCTAGTAGATCTTTGGCTCTATAAGTTGCTGCATCTAAAAAGGCACTCCTCTTGTGCTTGGCGATTATGCAACTCTCACAAGGATTATGATGTACATCTATTGCTAGTAGACCTATGACTATTGACCCTTTTTGCAATATATCTAGGGTGTCAAAAGCTAGATGGCCATATTTAAGATGCCATAGTCAAGTTTCATCAGAACTTGTAACATACTAAGCATAAGCTATAAGTTGTTCGACACTTCTCAAATTTAATGGATACAATCAATTTCTAGTCATTTGGACTCTTGCTATGACCATTTGACTTGGGTTTTTTTCTAGGATTGTACAAGTAGATCCCTTGAATTTAACTTCAAACCCATTCTCACTCATTTGGCCTACACTCAATAGATTATGTTTTAAATTCTCAACATAATAAACATCATGGATATCCTTCTTTTCATTGCTTATTTAAAACTGTAACAGTACCTCTTCCTAGAGCTTGAACCAAGTGATCATCTCCTAACTTTATCTTGGTTCTGACTGATTCATCAAAACTAGTAAAGCCATTTTTGTTACCTATCATATGATTGCTACAGGTGCCGTCCAACAACCACGTGTCTTCTTTGTTGTAGTCTTATGTTGCTGAGCATGATAGGAACAATGATGAAGTTCCTTCTTCTGTGTGGGACACACTTGCTCTGCCCATTGTTCTGGTCTGCTTGCTTCTTTCTGCACTCACTCTCATAATGTCCATATTTGTTACAGTAATAGCATTGTATATTTGATTTGTCAAATCTGTCTCTTCTTCTTTGGTTTTGTGATTGTGATGGAGGCTGCTCAGCTTGATTTTGAAAGTTGTCTCTGTTTTCTGAATGGAATGAACTTCGGCCTCTTCTTCCTCTGCCTCTACCAACTCTGCCTCTTCCTCTACTAATTGTGGCTTGTGTTTGTAGAGCAGTCTCCAAAGATTTATTTTTCTTTTGCATTCTAGACTCGTGATTCAACATTGAACCAGTCAACTCTTCAATCGAATACGAAGAAAGATATTTACATTCTTCAATGGTAGTCGCCAAAATATCATGAGTGTGGGAGACTTCTCAAGATCTCCACAACTTTTTTGTCTGTGACATCTTCACCATAGGATGTTACTCCATCCATGGCTTGAGACATAAACTGATCTACAGTCTTTGTATCCTTCATTTGCAAGGTTTCAAACCTTTTCCTCAAAATCTGCAGTTTAACATTCCTTACCTTGTCAGTTCCTTAATATGTTGTTGCAAGTATCTCTCAGACGTGATTTGCACTAGTTGTTGCTGATATCTTAGGAAAGATTGTGTCTTCAACTCCATTATGTAAATTACATAAGACTCTAGAGTCCATCCTTCATAAGAAAGACTCTAGAGTCCTTCCTTCTGCTCTCTGCATTTGCATTCCTTTGTACATTTGTCATTGTAGCTAATTCTTGTGCACTGGGTTCTTCATACTCAGTCTCTATTGCTTCCGAATAGTCTAAGTTCTTCAAAAAAACTCTTCATCTTAATAGCCCACATAGCATAATTTTTGTCATTCAATATGGGTCCCTGTGTTAGAATTACTTGTGGATGCCATGGCAACTTCAGTCTATCTTGCCATTTTCCTGAGCTAAATAATAATATTTTTCTGTAAAAAAATACTGAAGCACTTGATTACCTCAATCTGGTCTGCACTGGGTCGTTTTAACTATAGAAGCTTCTGTCTCTAAAGGGTAAACACAACTGGTTCACTGTTTTGTTTCTGCTGGGTAAGAACACAATCTCCAACCAACTCGCTTTGGTCAAACATCAGGCTCTGATACCATGTCAGATTTCTGAGGTTACCACCATATCGCTAGACTGGAAAAACAAGGCCAACGATATAGCGATAACCATCGCTATTGTGGAAGGCAGGAGCAGGGCAGGCTGCGAAACAGCGAAATGTGTAGAAGATGGAAGGTAAAACACAGAACTTCACTCCAGAACAGAAAAGAGGTAAAGGAAGCAGCCCTAGAAGGAGGGTGAGGCAGATCAGATACCAAAGACAGAATCACCGACGACGACAGAAAGGTTTGGATTTCATGCAAAATTTGACCCGGGCAGTAATTACCGCATTCATGGTAGGGATTTGATATGTTCCTTGATGCCAAACGGGTTTGAGGATCCATGCGCAGCATTTACGCAGGAGGGGGCAGATTGGGGTTTTCACGAAGGATTTTGATTCTGATCAAAATCGTAACAGGTATGTTAGGGGTTGGGGTCTGATTTTTACAAAGCCAAGTGAGAGAGGGGGACAAAGGGGGATCCGCCGTAGGAGGAGAAGAAAGAGGGTGAGCACGAGTTCCAATATCAGTTTTTATATTAAATATTTCCACTAGATTAATTTGATGGTATAGAGATGAAGGGAGGGAAGCAAATGAAGCAGAAAGGCATTATATGAACTTGTATGTAGCTTTAATTTATGGGAACAAACAATTGGAAGCACTTCATCTTGAGACGGGTATTTATAAACATATATATTTTGAAGTTATAAATAATCTATCCATACAATAATTTTTTATAACATGCCAAACACCAACATTAACCAAAAAGCAAAATCAAAACGTTTCAAATTCACACATAAATAGGCCTTACCCCCCAAAAAATTAGCAGCTAAACATTAAACCCTTAATAAACAATATTAGTTTATAATTACCACACAAAATACATGGATAAGAACAGAAAAACAACACAGATTTCTTTTTTTAAGCAGATTCAACTGAAAAATCACTTTGGTAAGCATTCCCTTCCTGCAGTGTTTTCTCAATTTGCAGGTCTTATAAACTTTAAATCCCAACATCATAGTTTTAAAAAGCCCTGAAAAATATATACATGGAGCAAATTTTTCCAATTATTGAACAATGGTGTAGATGCCTGTTGCTTTACAGTGTTAAAAAAAAGGCAATGAATGGCAATTTCCCCAAGCCCGAATCAACAATTCCTCTTGGGAAAGAGAAGGCGACTGCTACTCTCAATTGACCTGAGTTCATTGACAAGCTCTTTCATGGTGGGGCGTTGCACAACATCCTGTTGAAGGCAATGGAGAGCCAAATCCAATACCCTCTTGACTACTTTACTCGGGTACATCCCCTGAAGCTGAGGATCCATTGTCTTGTCCAATAACCTTTCATATTCCATTAATTCTCTGCATAAAGTCACTAGATTTCTTTCTTCTTCTGGAAATTGGGTGTCCATGTTTTGCCTGCCTGTTAATAACTCCAAGAGCACAACCCCAAAGCTCCATACATTACTCTTGGGGAAGACATGGCCGTCTTTCAGCGTCTCAGGAGCTAAGTAGGCCTCCGCCTGCAACAGTCCAAAGATTGGGAGAATGGGTTACTGAAGAAATTGTGTTTGTTTTGTTTAAATTGTTGTTTTAAATAATGAGATCTCAGATAATCAAAAAATCTAATGAATTTAAGGTAGTTGGGGTTATTAGGGTTTTTTCTCATTACTCTGTTGGCGATGGCAGGATTTTTTGGGGGATTTCTTGCAAAACAGTAATCCGAAAGTCTGGCATTGAGATCTCTGTCGATTTGAATGTTGATCGTCTGGAAGGACCTGTACGCCACCTGCTTTACATTACTGAGGTAGAAGTAGGTTATTTTTAACTTTAAGACATAGTAATGACATGGAAGGGAGGGAAAGTGCAGTAAAGCATTTTTTTATTATAGTTGATAGGAGTTGATTACAAAATCTGTAGTATTGTAATTATGAAATTGATCACTGAATGTGATTTTTCAGAAACATGAAATAAAATACATATCTTATCAATTTTATTACATTGGCAGGTAATGAAATTATGTTAATGGCAATGCAGGACTACATACATATTCAGAGAACTTGGAAATGTAAAATGAAGAGCAATATTGAATCATACCTCAACAGGAGATAAATCATGCAGGAAGGCGAGGCCTCGAGCTGCACCAAGGGCGATGTTCAGTCTGGAAGGCCAATCCAGAACCAATTTTGGGGCATTTGAAGAGTATAAGAGATGGTCCAGTGTGCCTTTCGCCATCCTCTCATAAACTACAATTTGTTCCGACTTGGGGTTCGTTTTTCCCTGTGCAGGGGAAATATGGACATGGAATCCCACCACACCGCAAAGATGAGGGTGCTGCAGTCGCGCCACAGACCTCAACTCCGCCACCCATTTTCGAACTGACTTTGGAAACACAGTTATGACAAGGTCGTTATTCATACAAAAACAGACATAATCTTTAGTTCTATAAACAGAGATATAATCTTTGGAGCAAAAATTAAAGTTTAAAGATATGAGATGCTCAAAATATCAATTGGTTTTTGGATTCTATTGTTTCAAAATTATTTTATATTAATATTTTAAATTATATTCTATCATTTTATGGTTCTTTATCATCAGGGCTTTCTATTGTGGAATTATAGAAAGTATGAAGTGTGATCTAAAATATTAATGTAAAATAAATTTGATACAATAGAATTTAAAGAGATCGTGGAGTATGATCCAGAATATAGATGTAAAATAAATTGTGCACATAAGATTCCAAACATGAAGTATGATTTCAGAAAGAGAAACACAAAGTGTGCTTTCAGAAACATTGATGCAAAATAAATTTGACACAATCGAGTTCAGAAAGAGAACCATGAAGTGTGATCCCAAACATTGATGAAAATAATTTGATAAAGTAGAATTCAGAACGAGAAACATGAAGTGTGATCTGAAACATTGATGCAAAATAAATTGACACAATCAAATTCAGAAAGAGACACATGAAGTGTGATCCAAAATATTGGTACTAAATATATTTGAGACAATCAGATCCAAAAAGACAACCATGCAGTATGATCAGAAACATCATCCAAAATAAATTTGACACATTCAAATTGAGAAAAAGAAATATAGAATGTGATCTGACACATTGATGCAAAATAAATTTAACACAATCTACAAACACCAAATATGATCCCAACATTAATACAAAATAAATTTAAAACACTCAATTGAAAAAAGAATCATAAATGTAATTAAAAACATTAATACCCAATAAATTCACACAACCAGATTCAAAAACTAATTAGTGTTTAAAAAACAAAAATTAACTTGTTAACTAAAGAAAATAACACTACCTTAGATATCAAATTCACACAACCAAATTCAGAAACTAATTAGTGCTTTAAAAACAAAAATTAACTTGTTGACTAAGGAAATAACACTACCTTAGAGATCGTATTCACACAACCAAATTCAGAAACTAATTAGTGCTTAAAAACAAAATTTAACTTGTTGATTGAAGGAAATAACACTACCTTAGAGATCGGCGAGGCAATGCGAGTAATGTCTACATCTGTGTTGCACAAGGAAGTAGCGTAAACGGGCCCTGTGCCTCCATCTCTGCATGAAAAATCTTTGGAGAAGTTGTTGCAGGCTCCGGCCACTTCTTCCCAAGTGAAAGGCCGTAATGTGGCGAGCTGTTGTTTGGGAGGAGGCAGTGGCTTAGGCTCTGCGACTGCACTACGCTGACGCTGGGGCAGGCTATTCACACGTCTCAGTTCCCCATGGCCATTGGAACCCATTCTTTGAGGAGAAGGGAGGGGAAGAGGAAGAGGGAGAGGAAGAGGAAGAGGAGGAGGAGGAGGCAGAGCAAGTGGAGAAGAAGAAACAGGGTATTGCTGCCCTTTGCTTACCAGTGGACCTGAACGATACTCCACTTCATCCTCACCCCCCTTCTCTTTCTCTTTGCTGTTTAGGCTAAGAATTCCGCTCCACAGATTATTGGTTTTGTGTTTTATTTTAAGCGTGTCCCTAATTTTGAGAGACCTGCTATTCTGGAAAACCTTGGATGCAGAACTATAGAGGACTGACTGTATGCCTTTCAACTTGGTATCTGCAAAGTCCTCCTCCTGTAGACCACTGAAACAAGCCATTGGATACTGCCCTCTTCCTCTGAGTTTGAATCAAGATAAGATTTTTAATAATGTCCACTATATCAAATCAGCCTATAAGACCCAAAAGTAGTGTACAGTCCTAAATAACCCTCTATATAGGACGATTTCTTTCCTAAAAGCAGAGCACGATCTCCTCTCATGCACAAATCTTGAGTAGCACAATGTCTCTCCTAGAAAAATGGCACCAATCTCTTCTCCAGATCAAGTCTTCAGTAGGGCGCGCCAATCTTCTCTCAAATGTCTTTCTTGAAACAGAACTCCAATCTCCTCTTAAGATCAAATCTTGAGTGGGGCAGTGCCGAACCCTTGAAACAGAACACCAATCTCCTCTCTAAGATCAAATCTTTAGCAGTGCAATGTCTTTTCTTGAAACAGAACACCAATCTCCTCTTAAGATCAAATCTTGAGTAGGGCAATGTCTTTCCTTCAAACAGAGCACCGATCTCCTCTTAAGATCAAATTTTGAAAAGCGCAATGCCCTCCTCTTAAGATCAAAATTTGACTCTTAAGATCAGAATTTGAAAAGCACAATGTTCTCCTCTTAAGATCAAAATTTGAATAGCACAATCTCTTTCCTGAAACTAGAGCACTAATCTCCTCTCAAGATCAAATTATGACTGGCTCGATGTTGTCTTTCCTTGAAACAGAGCACCAATCTCCTCTCAACATAAAATCTTTAGTAGCGCAATGTATTTCCTTGAAACAGAGCATCAATCTCCTATCAAGATCAAATTTTGAATAGCACAATGTGTTCCCTGGAAACAGAGTACCAATCTCCTCTCAAGATCAAATCTTGATCAGCCCAATGTCCTGCCCAGAAACAAGACACCAATCTCCTGTCCTTAGAAACAGGACACCAATCTTCTCACAAGATCAGATCTTTGACAGTGAATTTTCAAAAAAAGATTGTTTACTCTCTTACCTAAAGAGATCAGATTACCTAACCGTGTGAAACGCTTCTGGGTACCCAAGTGGAATGCTTTGACCATGAGCTAACAAAATGTTCGGTGATAGAATTTATTTTCCACTACCACCAATTACTGCGATTTCTCGGTAGCAGAAGCAATTAAGAAGGTGAAAATTTATTGGGGAAGCGTACAAGTATTGCCAATTGATTCCAAATAGTTTGGAAAGAATCTGTATCGTTCCGTGCATCAAGCTGCATGACACTGAACAGATTTTAATGATCATCACGGACCTCAGACTGATTACATGCGTGTAAGACGACCTCTGATTTTGTCCGACTGAATTAGTTAAACAGAGCATTTAAAATAGGCGGTGCATTCATGTCAATTCAGGTCAAACAGTTTGGAGTGAACAATGAAAGATTGTTGCCGCCTGTACCGTTATATTTATATTGTGACCAATGAAAGAAAGACTTTATTTCCTAAAATTTTATATTTTATACTTTTAAACATACAAAAATATGTTTATCAACATTATCATAAATTTAATAAATTAAATATTATGTTGATAATAATTTTTAATTTTCAATTAAATCTGCATTAATTTTTATAATGAATAATGCATGTTCTCAAGTTTCATATTATTTTTTAAATTTTCAGTAATTGTTTTCTTGTGTTTGAAGCTCTTTGCAATTAATGTCTTTTTGGGACTTGAACAACTATTTAATAAAGTCTTTAGATAAATTATAATTAGTGCAGATTTTAATTATAAAATTTATATATTAGCATCTATATTTTAAAATATTCTCTTTCTCCACTGTCTCCCCTTTCAACCCATACAACCCATACACTTGAAATGTATGGTTTAAAGAGATTAACAATTTACAAAGAAAAATAATATCAAGTTGAAACAAGATTAAATAGAAAATTTATATCAAATATAATTAAAATGTTCAAAATTTGATTTTTTTACTTTTTTTTTTTGTCAAATATTGTCTCACTTGTTATTATATCAAATATTTATATAAAATCTATTTTATTTACATTTTATTATTATAAGACTTTTGACTGGTTAAGAGAACAACAATGTATTCCACTTCTAATCAAATGAAAAACTAGCCAAAAAAACATGTTTAGAATCGTTAAGGTTCAATCAAAAGAGGTTTGATCAAATTATCTTTGGTCAAAACTAATCAACACATGTGAGGTGTGTTGAAAAGACTAGGATTGATCTAAGTTTCTTTTTTTGATGTAATAGCCTAACAAATATTAACTTAAAAACATAAGTACATAAGAATAAAAAATATTAAGTATAGGAGGAATTAAACTCACTCTATAAACCAAAATAACACATGGGCATTGCCCAAAAACAAAAACCAAATAAAACGTGGGCATAGCTGAGAAACATGACCAAAATTTATTTAATTCAATATAAAGGGTTTGAGTGTAAGTAGGTGGGGTTGATGAACTCTATGCTTACATTTAATTCCATTCTTGATGATGAACTGACAAACCTAATGAGAACGTCCTTGTGTACCAAAAAATATTTTTTCAAATATCTATTTTTTTTCTTTTTTTAGTATGATTTTTATTTTCTCATTTTTATGTCTAAATTTTAAATATTTAATAATTTAATGTATCTTATAGTAAATTATTATTATTTTAAAATAATTATTATTATATGTATTCAAATTTATATGTGAATATTTTTAATTAAATTTATAATTTAAAAAGCATAAATTTATAATATATATTAATAGAATTCACTGAATTAGAGAAATATTAGACAATTAAATAATTGTTTTTAAGCTCTACTATGATATGTGAACAAACATGTGAATTATAAAGTTATCCATGGAGGGATGGTACTAGGACGAAAGACAATGAAAAATCTCAAGACCCAGGCACAAATTGGAATGAGCTACAACCTAGGGTAGAATAACAAAGTTAATAGAAATCTATAGGTTATTGTTAGTATTCAAGAGTACTAAGAGGGGGGGTGAATCAGTGTAACCAAGTACTTAATACATTTCACCACTTAACAAAGTTAATCAACAACTTCCAAATAATGAAACACACAGCTGATGATATCAAATAGAAGTAAATAACATCAAGCATCCACATAAGCAACACACATATAAACACACAAATTTTCCACGTGGAAACCCTTGTAAGAGGGAGAAAACCACGGTGGGGATGACCCACAAGCCCACTACTACAGTAAATGATTTTGCCCTGTTAGGAGCTACAAATACGCTTTCTGAGGGTTCACCCTGTTAGGAGTGACTAGTACACTGTTAGGAGTACAATCGTATCAATTATAATCTTCCTCGCTAGAGGATTTCAAAACCTCAATTAATAATTTACCCTATTAAAGGATTTACAATAAGAACCTGTTAGGGTTCACCCGGTTAAGAGATTTTGCTTGCTGCAACTACTAGGGAACAACAAGATTAATGATTTGGAAGTAGCACTACTTGCTTGTCAAATCTAATCTATTCTCTACTTTTTGATATTGTTCTAATCTCTGCTCCTTCAAACTCTGATTGCTCCACTTGAAAATACGATCACAACCCTAAATCAAAATGATTTAGATCATCTTAAATAGTGTTGTCTTTAGGTCACTTAAAACCTAAAAAATTTCCATCATAGTCGTCATAAAGTATTGGCCAACCACCTCGAGATCAGAGTCACAATACCTAATATGTTGGCATCAAACGTAATACCCATGTTTATGACCAATAGTCGACCTTAGATCCACCGCCTTAACCAATTTAATATTAAACTTTGACCGGTGAACCAATAGGTATACTGTCTCCTTCACCAAAAGCACAATTCACTCAAATCATTGAAATAACTGTCACGATCAGAATCATGGATTCCACTGACCATATAAAAACCTCATTTAAGATCGCAACGCTTGAACTGTACTACAACTCAATTGCTACCAACTTATCTAACTGAAAATAGTTCTTCTTGTACACCGATCAATACACTTAACTATCTCTTCCATTACCAATCATGTAAAGATCTTACCAATAGCTCCAATCATGTTAATAGACATTGTTGCCATCAATGACAACCAATTATGTATCCCTTATGACCGCTCCTCATAAGAACTCAAACAAAACTACCATAATGCCAACAATCTCCTCCTTTGGCATTGATGGCAAAAACTCCGTGAAATAACATTCTGCCAATAATAAATCCTCCTAAGTTCACACTTCCCATTTAAATTGTGTTAACTACACCCATACACATACTCATACTCCTCATTTTTGTCATACAATGACAAAGGTTCACAAATTGAAATGTATACAAATATTACATACCAGGATTACATTATGTTAAATACATCCTTGTAGTTTGACTTTGTTATCTCCAATGACGTATCTCACAATTTTTTCTGATGCAGGAGCATCCTAGGGTAGTTAGCAATCTTGTGTTACCAAAAACATGTTTTGGTTTGATTTTGATTTGTTGCTTGGGAACTCAGTAATTTGGTCGCTAATTGCCTTGGAGCTCCTTGTTGGAGTGCTCGGTTATGTGTAGATCGGTCTTGGTGACTGGTTTCTCGGTCTCAGTGACTTGTTGCTCGGTGGTGTCTATTCGATAGAACTCAGCTCGGTTGTGCCTCTCACTGAGTGGTCTATTTTTGGTGTTCTTGATCACCGACGGGGTTTATGCTATCTGTTGGGTTGGCCGAATGGTGCATTTAATTTTTGGTTGCGTGTGGGAGATGTGAGGACCTATATCTTGTTTGGTTTACTCTCCTATGCAGGTGTAATGACCATTGGAGGCTGACTGATGGATGACATGTTGGTTGTGTGTTCTTGATACCGACTTGGGTTTATTTATGTTATTTGAATTGTAATACTGACTTGTGGAAAGTTTGTATAAAAGAGAGTCTAGGTTGATGTTTAGAAGGGAAGTGGGAGAGATAAGTAGAGATTGGCAGAGATAAGATGATAAATTGAAAGACTGAAAGTTTACGCAGATAGTTGTAAGTGGGTAGATAGAAATTTTAGATTGCTTGGAGGCTTGTGAGCATAAGTTTAGATCTGGTTTCTTCCACTTAGCTATAGAGTAGACTGGGAATGTTGGATCCTATGAAATCTTGTTGATGCTTTTGTTGAATTGGCCCTAACCGGGAAGGCCTTACAACTCGACATGTTGATTGTAATGTTTGGTTATTGATAACAATCTGATTATTGTTTTGCATAATTGAATCTTTATCTGAGTATATGTTGATATGAATTTTATATCTCTAGTGTTGTTATGTTTCCACTATTGTCTTGTTGTTAGCTGCAAGTTTGGACATTCCTTTATTGGATCCTCCAAGCTTGATTGCATCAAGTGGTATCAAAGCTGGTTCCTTTCTTATGGAGCTTAGGGTTTTCAAAGATCTGGAGAGATGTCTCCGAGAAGACTGGACTCTAGGGAGATTGTAGATCTTTCTGAGGAGGTGGAAGTGAGGATAACAGAAAGATTTAGATCTGAGATGGCGGCAATGAAGAATGAAATCATAGAAGGTATAGAAATGTTGGATTACAGAGAGGTCCGAGAACAAATGATGGTTATGAAGACGTTGCTAAAGACTTTGAAATTTTTGGATCTAGTGGAGATGATAGAGCCGATCGGATGGAGAGATCTGGAGGAGATAGATATGATCGATTGCAAAGATCTAGAGCTCGGTTGAGTACAAGTTACCGAATGCAGGTGTCCAATTTTTTAGGTACATTGAGACCCAAGGATATGATTGATTGGATCACTGAGTTAGAAGACTACTTTGAGCTAGAAGACATTGAAGATCCACTTAGAGTGAGATTGGCACATACTAAGTTAAAAGGAAATGTTGCTTTATGGTGGAAAGAGTTGTAGAGGGATAGAGAAGAAGAAGGTGAAATGAAGATCAATCAGTGGAGGCTGATGGTGACAAAGATAAAGGCTAATTTCATTCATGTCGACTATGAACTTGAGTTGTTTAAGAAATTGTAGAATCTGAAACATAAGGAGATGACTGTGGAGGATTACACCGAGGAGTTCTACAAGTTGACTATTCGGTCTAGGCATAGAGAACTTTCTAAGGAAAAGGTGGCGAGGTATATCAATGGTCTAAGATTCAATATCTAGGATGAGATTGGTATGTTGAAGATTGACTTGGTAGAAGATGCTTATCAATATGCATTAAAGGCAAAAGATAGGTTGAAGAGAAGACATCATGGTAATTCCTGAGGGAAAGAGAAGCAAGAACAATTGATAAAAGGTAAACCAAAAGTTGAGGATGAACTGAAACCTATTGAACCAAAGAAAAGAACAGGTAGAGGTGTATTCAGAGGTACTTGTTATAACTATGGTGAAGAAGGACATCGGTCATTCAAATGTTCCCATGCAAATAAGAAGGTTGGTATTCACCGAAATGTTGTGGTGAATGAGGTTGTTGAGAATGAACCTGAGGTGGAGGGTGTGACTCTCTTGCTTAGGAGAACATTGCTGCCCTCGAAGCAAGCTGATTCTTGTCAGAGGAAGAACTTGTTCATGACTGTGTGTAAGTCTGGTGGTAAAAGTTGTAAGGTGATTATTGATGGAGGAAGTATTGACAACTTAGTTGCTAAGGAGATGGTTTAGAAACTTGGTTTGAAAAGGTTGAGGCATCCTTGTCCTTATAGGCTAAGTTGGTTGCAAGAATATCATGCATTATAAGTGAAGAAGCAGTGCGTGGTAAGTTTTTAGATTGGTTCTTATAGAGATGAAGTATTTTGTGACATTGTGGAGATGAGCTCTTGTCATGTTTTACTTGGGAGACCTTGGCAATATGATAGAGAGGCTATTTATGATTGTAAAAGGTTTTAATTACTATCCTGACAGATGGACAGAGGTCTAATTTGATTCCTTTGAAGGATGAAGGAAAAGGAAGGAGGAACCTGAGCATTGGTAGCAGATCTGAGATGGTTGCAGAGGTTGAGGCAGACATTCAGATTCAGAAATATTAAGGTACTTCAGAGAGTACTAGTGGAAAAAGGAAGCAAAAGAAGAACTGAGGGAAGAGTGTGTCGGTTGAGGACTTGGAGGACATGTATATCAAGAATTAGTTTGGGATCTACATGTTGAATCCCAATAGATGTTCATCTAGCTTATGAGAACATCTTTTCGCACCTGGGGTGTCTGATGCAGGAGCATCCTGGGGTAGTTGGCAATCTTGTGTCACCAAAAACATGTTTTGGTTTGATTTTGATTTGTTTCTTGGGAGCTCGGTAATCTGTTT
Organism: Thuja plicata; assembly: GCA_018584345.1. Classification (NCBI taxonomy): domain Eukaryota; kingdom Viridiplantae; phylum Streptophyta; class Pinopsida; order Cupressales; family Cupressaceae; genus Thuja; species Thuja plicata. The sequence goes on from MU224947.1 coordinate 63,990, forward strand.
GGTAACTACCATGGAGTTCCTTGTTGGAGTGCTCGGTTACTTGTGGCTCGGTCTCAGTGACTGGTTTCTCAGTCTTGGTGACTTGTTGCTCGGTGGTGTCTATTCGGTGGAGCTCGGCTCGGTTGTGCCTCTCACCGAGTGGTCTATTTTCGGTGTTCTTGATCACCGATGGGGTTTATGCTATCTGTTGGGCTGGCCGAATGGTGCATTTAATTTTTGGTTGCATGTGGGAGATGTGAGGACCTATATCTTATTTGGTTTACTCTCCTATGCAGATTTAATGACCATTGGAGGCCGACTGATGGATGACACGTTGGTTGTGTGTTCTTGATGCCGACTTGGGTTTATTTATGTTATTTCAATTGTAATGTCGACTTGTGGCAAGTTTATATAAAGGAGAGTCTAGGTTGATTTTTAGAGGGGGACTAGGAGAGACAAGTAGAGATTAGCATAGATAAGCTGATAAATTGAAAGACTAAAAACTGATGCAGATAGTTGTAAGTGGGTAGATAGAAATTGCAGATTGCTTGGAGGCTTGCAAGCACATATTTAGATTTGGTTTCTTTCACTTAGCTATAGAGTAGACTGGTAATGTTGGATCCTGCAAGATCTTGTTGATGATTTTGTTGAATTGGCCCTAACCAGGAAGGCCTTACAACCTGACATGTTGATTGTAATGTTCGATTATTGATAACAATCTAATTATTGTTTTGCATAATTGAATCTAAATCTGAGTATATGTTGATGTGAATTGTTATATCTCTAGTGTTGTTGTGTTTCTGTTGTTTCCTTATTGTTGGCTGCAAGTTTGGACAGTCCTTTATTGGATCCTCCAAGCATCATTTTCAAATAGTTCATAGCAATGATATGCCCATGTAGATTAGATTCTAACTCATCCACACCATCTAGAGTGCTCAAGTATGGTAACTCAATTAGAGTTTTTGCATTCTTCACATTTTATTGCATCACCGCTACTATGGGTGCTAGGTATGTTTGTAATTCAAGTAGTGTGATGACCCTCTTATCCTATTCTTCTGGTAACTGCCTCACTTTGTGTGAAATCATTTTCACTTTGGCATTGTATTTTGATGTAGAGCTTCTGATAGGATCAAACTTTTCAAGTAATTTTTCAAGCTCCTTTTGGGTTGTTGGAAATATATTGAAGGCTAGGTGATTGAGGGGGGGGGGTGAATCGGGAACCAATAAAACTTATTTACTTCTATCTTTTATTAGATTGAATAATTTGATTGCATGCATGGAACATAATAATAATAAACATTCATAACGCTTGACACAATATTTTGTTACCCATAAACCTTCCAAATAGAAAGTAAAACTAGGGTGGGGATGATACCCACAAGATTTAGAACTGCAGTAATAAAGCTGGCCGGTTAAGGCTTACAATTTACCACTTCTAATGGTCTGCCCTATTAGGAACAATAAGGACTGTTAGGTCCACCTTGTGAAAGGATTATATAATATAATTAAGTATGCACTTTGTTAGGAGATTTGATAAGGATTGTTAGGTCCACCCGGTTAAAGGATTTGACTGATACACCTGTTAGGATGAACCAGTGAATGATCTGCTATGCAACTCTGATTTTTTGAATAAGGTCCTTTGAAGTAATACTGATCACCTAAATGTGATAGATGAGTCTCTGATATTCCTTTATACTGTTGTAGCCTTCTAATCAATCTGCTTCTTCATATTCGCATATGTAATTGATTCATATATCCATTCTTTTATTCTCATTTGGATAAACAAAATGTCTTACATATATACCTTATCACAATCAATTACCTCTGCAAGTTGGCTAGACTTATATTAAATAGTATCAAACAATATGTACTAAGTCAGCTCAATGTTGATACTCGGGTCCAGTAATCCACTCGGGTGACACAGTGAACTAGCAATTATGGCACTCGGTTGACACTGGGTGCTCGGGCCATATTGATCACTCAAAGATAGTATGCAACTAGGGCAACATAGGTGACTCGGGTGATACTGTTTGGAACTAACTGCTCAAATGACACTGCAACTTCTTAGCTCAGGCAACACTTCAAGCTGCTGGCTCAGTCAACATTGTAACCATATGAATGACTAAGTGTTTTAGCACTAATTGACAACATGTCTTTCCATAAGGTCTGCAATCTCCCCCTTTCACATTAGTGAC
>MU224947.1:73511-92004 GCA_018584345.1 Thuja plicata
GATGATAGTTTAGACATTAAAGTGTTGAATTGTAATCATTTGAAGTCTCCTTTCAACATTTATCAAGCATACAATCAGTCTAATAACTCAGACCAGCAAGTCAGAAGTTTGCATGTGAATTGTTTAAAGAAATTCCTTGAGCTTTCAATTAGCATTTTGAGGTCAGACTTGAGCAGGGTCATTACACACAATCAACTAGGAAGCATATATCATCCTTATAGTCTTCTACCAATTGTTTGCGAATTTTGAATCTATTCTGCATTTTCTCTCTGAAAATTTCAAAGTAAGCATCCATGATGCTTTCAAAACTATCTCTCAATTTTTCTATAAACTCATGTAAATCTGATAAATTATAGGCCTATCCTTCTTCCATACAACTATTCCTTTTGAAGGGAAAAACTTTTGAATATAAAAGAATAAGTAGACCAAGAGTGAACTGAACTTACATGGATTGGTCTTAGATGCCCAGATGCTCTCCATGTTTTTGCTCAGTTGGATGAGCTGCAACTCTTCTAGGTTGAATGACAGATTGTTCTTCACCACTTTGTATGCCAAGTCCATAGCATCACATGCAACACTTTTTGGTTGGCTTGAAATGTATATCTTGTGTGCAATCACATGAATTCCAAACTTTAGCTCCATGTCAGTGACTCCATTCAACTTCATACCTCTTCCATCCCACTCGGCAAGAGTCTTATTGGCTAGGTCATCTCGGGGTAGGATTTTAGTTGCTTTAGGTTTGTCGAGCATTGGGTACCCTATTACTCAGTGTACCATCAACTTAGTGATCTTCACAGGTTGCTCCAACTAGAGATGCATGTCGTGAACATGGCTTAGAATAAACCTGATCCACTTTATATGGATATTCTTTGGCATATGCAAGATGTGGGTTAAACCCTTGACTTCAAGGTGCTTGTGTTTTGGTTTCAGGTTTTCGTCCACACAAAGTGCCTCATATGCTTTGTTCAGCTCCAATGTGCCTAGTTGTTGAATGTTGCAATGATAGAAACTTTAAATGTTGTTAATCAATAGTACCTTAGGAGGAATTTGGGAATGTGCTCCCATTGGATCTGTCTCCTCTGCAATCGTTGGATGAAGTTTGAACTTTGGCGGTTCACAGATAGCATTCCTCACTAACATCTTAGATCCCTTCTTGATCTTACTGCTGGATGAAGATGCCATAACACTTGGAGGATTGATGAAAATTTTCTTCAACTAAACTTTTCAAACACAAATTCACTCTAAAATTGCTAAAGACTCTGTAAAACTTGGTAAACAATAACCCTTTGATTTCACCATTTATGACAAATTTCACCATAGTTTTTTCATTAAATTCTCTATACATAGTAGCTATCGTAACTCGGATAGTTCTCCCAGGCTTACTTGGAAGCTCGAAAAAAAAAATCTTTGCATCTTTGAAACCATATAACCTGACTTAACTCGGTTAAGCCTGAGTAACTTGGTTGTAACTGAGATCCTGACTCGGTTAGAACCATAATGTGTCCTAGTGCATTAATATGTAATTTGGACTTGCTAGCATAACTAGAACTGATGTATGATGACTTGTATGCACAGTTCCAGTTGTCTCCTTACATCTTTATTCGGAGATGGTGGATCCACCCAATTCACTATTTTTGGTGCCATTTGATCCTTCATTGTTTTGGTCTAAATTATTAGGAGACTTCCTTACCCACTACTAACTCGTCTGAGTTTTGATTTCATAAACTTTTGCTTTTTCTTTCTCAAAACCAGTATCCACTTTTTCTTTGTTCATACAATTCTTTCTTAGATCACCAAGTTGTTTACACACATAACATCTCTTAGTAGGATTCCTTTTTTTGAGATGAGTCTTTGTACAATTTGCACCAATGTGCCCATATTCACCACAATGACAACATCTACTCCATGTATTGTAATCCCAACCAAAAATTGATTTAGCTAATTGTTCAGCAGGGTTCCACTTCTTAGTTCTGCACTCGGAAGACTTATGACCTTGTTTGTTACAATTGAAACATTTTCCTTCAAACTTAGGTTTCTAAGTGCATTCACTTTCCCTATGTCCATGTTTGTTGCACCTGTAGAATTTTCCATTAAAATTTGACTTCCCATTTCTCCAACACTTGTTTGATGTATGCCCTAACTTACCACAGTGATTACATGTAGGTTTCTTGTTCTTTTGAGCTCCTTGTTGTGAGGATTCAACTTTCTCAGTATAACCTAATCTAGTCTGTCCATGATGTCTGAATTGAGTTTTCTCTATCAACTGATCCATGCTTACTTGTGAATTCATCATACTTTCATTGGTTTTTTTTCATTATTGAGATCATTTTGTAGTCTTTCATTTTTAGTCCTCAGATTGATAACTTCTTGTTTTGCACTATTGAGTTGATTTATCATATCTACTTGTTGAAGTGACAAATGATGGATTTCATTTTATTTTTCCTCTAATATTATGCTTAGCAATCTCTTATCTTCTTGTGCCATATCTCTATCATTTTCTTCTTGGTTCTTTTTTTCCATGACTTCACATATTCTGACTGAATGAATTTCTTGTTCTCTCTTCAACTTTCTGACTTCTTCATGTAAATTGAGATTCTTTGCAAGTAGATCTTCAATGGTTGCATCAGCTTCTTCAAAACTTCTTTCTTTGCATAAATATTTAACTCTTTCTTATATGTAACCTTTGTCATTCATTTGGACTGCTTATTCTTTTCTCCTTTTCAGGGAATGAGAGAGTTGCTCCTTGAGTTTTTTGATTTGATCCATGACCACTTGTAGATCTATCTTTTCATTTTCAATGGCTTTCTCTATTATCTATATTTCCATTGCCTCTGGTCTTTGCTCAAGCTGTTAAACTTCTGATAAGAGAACCAAAGCTATGATACCAATTATTGGAAATATATTACAGGCTAGGTGACTGAGAGGGGGGTGAATCAGGAACCAATAAAACTTATTCACTTTTATCCTTTATTAGATTGACTAATCTAATTGCATGCATGGAACAAAAAAATAATAAACATTTATAACACTTGACACAATATTTGGTTACCCAGAAACCTTCCAAATAGAAAGTAAAACTAGGGTGGGGATGATACCCACAAGATTTAGAATTGCAGTAATAAAGTTGGTTAGTTAAGGCTTACAATTGACCACTTTTGATCATCTACCATGTTAGGAGCAATAAGGACTGTTAGGTCCACCTTGTGAAAGGATTTATACAATACAATTAAGCATGCACTCTGTTAGGAGATTTGATAAGGACTGTTAGGTCCACCTGGTTAAAGGATTTGACTGATACACCTGTTAGGATGAACCAATGAATGATTTTCTATGCAAATCTGATTTGCTGAATAAGATCCTTTGAAGTAATACTGATCACCTGAATGTGATAGATGAGTCTCTGTTGTTCCTTTATACTGATGTAGCCTTCTAATCAATCCGCCTCTTCATATTCGCATCTATAATTGATTCATATATCCATTCTTTTATTCTCATTTGGATAAACAAAATGTCTTACATATATACCTTATCCAAATCAATTACCTATGCAAGTCAGCTACACTTATATTAAATAGTATCAAACAATATGTACTAAGTCATCTCAATGCTGATACTTGGGTCCAGTAATCCACTCGGGTGATATACTGACACTCGGGCGACACAGTGAACTAGCAACTCTAGCACTCGATTGACACTGGGTGCTCAGGCCACATTGATCACTTAGAGATAGTATGCAACTCGGGTAACACAGTGACTCGGGTGATACTGTTTGGAACTAACTGCTCGGTCGACACTGCAACTGCTTAGCTCAGGTAATACTTCAAGCTTCTGGCTTGGTCAACACTCTAACCATATGAATGACTAAGTGTTTTGGCACTAATTGACAACAAGTCTTGCCATAAGGTCTACATGGGCATCTTCTATGTTCTTCTCCAAATCCTTGGTAAAATCTAAAAGTTTTTACAGTTTGGTCAATAATTGACCTACCTCTTGTAGTATGTTCTTTGTCTTATCCACAAGTTCTGAAAGTGTCATCTTGTCTTTAGTTATCTTCTCTATCAACTTCATTATCCTTTTCTTCTCATACTGATGCTCAGCCAACTTCATTGGGGCATCCTCCAAGTCAAGTACTTGATCAAAAATGGCTTTGATAAATGTGTCCACCTAATCAATAGGATTATCATGTTTTACATATTCCACATTAGGAACTAATTTACTAAAAATATTCTTGGTAGCCTTCAGTACTCTAACCTTCTTCTTTCCTTTTTGTTTTTCCTTTTCTTCTTTTACCTTAAGCTTCCCAGATAATTTCATAAACTCCTTAGGGCTCATCTATGTTATATCAATAAGTGCTTGAATTTATTTTTCTTCTTGTTCACCTTCATCCTCTTCCTCAGAACTATTTGAATCCTTTTTCTACTCTTCTTCTTAGTGCTAGATTCACCTGTTAGATCCATCTTCCTCTTTACAGTACCTCTTCACCACCCTTTTTATCTTCACTTTTATGTTTTGTCACTTTCTATGTAGTCTATTCACTTGGTACATCCACTTGAGTTTGAGTATCAATATTATGTATCTGGTTAGTTATATTAGAGATAACATTATCTATGACATCTCTTATCTCTTCAGTTGTTGACTCTTGACCTTGTCCTTTACCTTCTACCGATTTGTCTTTTGTTTCTTTTTTGGGTTTCAATAGCCTTTTCAATATATCCATTGTCTCATCTCTTACCACTTGTGTTTCTCCAATAAGAATCCTTGTTACTTTGTTCCTTGTTTGGAATTCTGACCTCATATCTTCAACCATTACTTTCACATCCTCAGTCGTCAATCTAGGTTATAAAAGTGTAAGTTATTGTTCCATCATCTCTGTCAATCTTTATAGCTTCTCTCCATCTTGTATCTATTTCCTTGTATAGTTCCTTAGGTATGGCCTTGTATAATTCACTTAGTTCTTTGAAAAATGCATGTAGGCTCTCTACAACTTCATTCTCTATCTTCTTTTTACCTTCACTATAAAATTTACCAAAGTGTTTCTTCACATCGATCATCCTTCCATATCCCTTAACATCTTGGATTATGTTATCAACAGTAATAGTTTCATTAGTCTTGACAGATTTGTCAGTAGGCTTCCCTACTACTGTGGATTTCCTTCCACTAGCTCTTAGCTATTTTTTTCCCTTATCAGAATTAGTTTCAACTTTGTTTGCCTCAGCTTTATCCTTGCTCACTTTCTTGCCTTTTGACTCTTTATAGGTAGATGTTTTCTCTTTCTTCCATTTATAAGTTTTTTGAATAGTCACAACTGACTTATTTTATGGATTAGTCATAATAGGAGTAATAGTATATTGATTTTGTTTTAGTGTTGAACTCGTAGTGACACTCTGAGGTACTATTTCTTCAACTTCAACTTCATCTTTCTTGACTTCAGTAGCAGACGTGCCTACTTCCTCACTCTCCAATTTCTTCCTAATTTTTGTCATCATTTCTTAATTAATACCACTCATTTTGGATAAGTTATCAACTTGTTTCCTTATTTTCCTTTGGATTACCGGTACCTTCAATTCATTGTGAATTTTCATAGATGACTCCTCAAAAGTTCCAAACCTAGGTGTTGAAGTATCAATAGGTTTTGACAATAGTACATCAACATGTAGAGTAACTAAATCACCATCTACCTCATATCCCATAGTTGGTACCCAAAATATCCCAGGTTGTACTAATTGCAACATATAGATATATGAATCTACTAGGTTGGGATTATCTCTCTCATGTGCATTTTCTCTCAATATTTTAAATATCCCCACATAACAGTATTAAAATTATTTCCTAACATCCTCATACATTGCTTAATCTACATTACTATCGGTTTGTCCAGTGACCATGTGATTGGACCTATTCTAGGAACTTGATTTTGCAAGTAAAAGAATATACATACTAGGACTAATCCATATTTGAATGATTTTTTCTTATCCTTCTTGATCCTTTCCATGTTTATGAAGAATTGGCTCCTCAACATCTCACAAAGGTTGTATTTGGCATCTTCCTTCATCATTTTGTAAGAAGCATGAATTGCTCCACTAGGTACACTATTCAATCGACTAGACTGGTATAATTTATATCCTACCACCATTGCAAAAAACCTCACTTCATCATCTTCAATTTCTTCAATAGTCAGAGTTCGGTGATCTTGTTTGGATTTAGTCAAATGAGTAACCAAATTAGTAGCTATAGTTTGAAAAGTTGGTGACTGATTGACCGTGCTGAATCTAGTAGCCCTATTGATTATCTCCTTAGTAATCTTGTGTGGCTTGTCCAATCATATTAATTAATCATCGAATCTTCTCAATACATATCTTATCCAGTCTGGATGAAAATCATAAGGAATCTCGACCGCATATGTAAAACCCCTGTGCATCATATGCATATGCTCATTCTTTAAACCTTGATCATTGCACAACTTAGTGAACTCGTCATAGATCTTGTTAGATCCAATATCTTCCAGCCTACAATGGACGAATGATCAAATATCTTTTGTTAGTAATACACCATAGGGTATCAAGGATAGAGCACCCATTGGATTGTTCTTGTTTGATTTCAAAGGATGTAACTTGAATACAGGTATTCGTTCATCAACAATGTCGACCAACATAGGGGTATCCATAATGTCAACAATCAACTCTTTGCAATAATACTTCTGTAAAATCATCACTGCACAAGCAGTAAGCTTCAACTTCACTGATTAGTGTTATTCAATAACTGAAATTATTCACCGCTCGAATTCACAATACTCACATACACAACACTCCTAATCAATTTTAAATGTGAGAAAGTGCTCTAGTAAAACTCATTAGAATGAAAGGTAACAAATGAGATTACTTTTCCACCTTTATATCATTGAAAATGTAAACGTTATACACAATGATCAAATAGTGTACTACACTGATCACAACGATTAATACATAACAACTGTTATATGTACACACATAATAAAATATAGCACTTTATCTTTACTAACCATCATTCAAATCACAAGTAGGCATCTTATTATGCATATGAATATTACTGATCATTTACTTATAGGGGTTGTTTAGGATTGTTTATTTAGTGCTCCCCTTAATTCAATACTAGACTTAGTTCACCAATGGAGTTTCCACATTTCCTGAATTTATGGAGTTCACAGTCAACTCAGAAGATTTAAATTCACCTTTCTTCATCCATGTCATTTTCATTTATTTCATTGTTGCTTCAACATCTGCAATCTATTTCCCTTTATCATTTTCAACCTTGTTTATGGGTTGACCTCTAGTATTCTTCTTTTCTCTACATGTTCTAGCAAGATGACCAACTTTGTTACAAATGTAAAAATTCATATATGTTTGTATCCAAGGAACAAAATTACCTCTAGCTAACCTTAATTTGCAATTCATAACCACATGTTCATAGTTGTGACAAATAGAAAAGGTAACATCTGATCGGTTACCTTTATTGTTAGGTCTCTGACTATTGTAATCATTTGACAACTAGTTGTTGCTTCTGGCCCTGCACTCATCAGATTTATGTCCAAATTTGTTTCAATAATAAAAAAAACTCCATGGAATTCACTAGATCTAGTATTTTAGTTATCAGTTCTACCATAGGAATTTCCTGATCTAGCGGTAAGACCTTTAGGTCTAACATTAGGACCACTAGGTTTAAACTAGCATACATTAGCAATATGACCTTCCTTATGACAATTAAAACATATCGGTCTATACCTTCTCTTACCAATGCTATTGTTCACATTGGGTGTTGATTTGTCTCTTGCATTGATGTCCTTAGTGCCAGATAATTCACCTGCTTCAAATTTTGAAAAACCTATACCTTGTTTCTCTCCATTACTCCTCTGACTTCTAAGTTGTTCATTATTTTTTGCATAAATCTTATTGAATTTATCCAATAGATCATTTACAGCTTTAAGATCTTCTTTCAACTTCTTATTCTCTTTCCTCATTCCCTCATTCTCTCTTACAATATCAACATTTTCTTCATTTGTGTCATGTAAGTGTACATGGAATATAACAACCTCTTACTCCAATTTGAATAGTTGCTCCAAATTTTATGTTAGGGTTTCATCTTTATCCTTTAGGGGATATTTAGTAGTTTTCTTGGCATCCTCAGTAGCTCTTCTTCCTTAAATCTCTTTACACATCCTAACAGACTGAATTCCAAGCTCTCTTTTATGATTTACCACTTCTTCTTTAAGTCCATTGTTTTTATCCATCAGATCAACAATTTCTTCCTTAGATTCTTTAGACATACTACCTTCAGACAGTTGTTCAATGTAATCTTAGATTTCACTCAATTGCTTTGTAAGTTCTCTTCTTTTTGCAAGGGGGTTCCTCAACTTATCCTTTAATTCATTGATTAGTTTGTTTGCATCCTCAAGCTACTTCTCATACATGTATCTCTCTGTGTTGGATTTTAGGGATCTTTTCCTCAAGTGGTTAGCTTAATATCAAGAGGACCAAGGCTCTGATACCAATTGTTAGTATTCAAAATAACTGAGAGGGGTGAATCAATGTAATCAAGTACTTAATAATTTTCACCACCGATCTAACAAAGTTAATCAACAACTTCCAAATAATGAAACACACAACTATGATATCAAATAGAATTAAATAACATCAAGAATCCACATAATAAATACACATAACACACTGATTCTTCACCTGGAAACCCTTGTAAGTGGGAGACAATGACTGCGGGGATGACACACACAAGCCCACTACTGCAAAAAATGAGTTTGCCCCATTAAGAGCTACAAATACCCTTTCTGAGAGTTCACCCTGTTAGGAGGGACTAGTACATTGTTAGGATTACAATCAGATCATTTATGATCTACCTCGCTAGAGTATTTCAAAACCTCAATTAATAAGTTACCTTGTTAAAGGATTTACAATAAGAACTTGTTATGGTTCACCTGGTTAAGGGATTTTGCTTGCTGCAACTGCTAGGGAACAACACGATTAATGATTTTGAAGTATCACTACTTGCCTATTAGATGCAAGGTGGTCTCTTCTTTCTCATACTACACCAATCTCTTCTCCTTCAAACTCTGATCACTCCACTTGAAAATATGATTGCAACCCTAAATCAAAATGATTTAGATAACCTTAAATAGTGTTGCCTTTACGTCACTTAAAACCTAGAAACTTTCCATCATAGTCGACACAAAGTATTGGCCAACCACCTTGATATCAACATCAAAAATACCTAATATGTTAGCATCAAATTTAATACCCATGTTTATGACCAATAGCCGACCTTAGATCCACTACCTTAACCAATTTAATATGAAACTCTGGTCGGTAAACTAATAGGTATACTGTCTCCTTCACCAAAAACACAATTCACTCAAATCACTAAAATAATTGTCATGATAGGAATTATGGATTCCACTGACCGCATAAAAACCTTCTTTAAGATTGAAATGCGTGAACTATACTACAACTTGACCGCTACCAACTTCTCTGACTGAAAATTGTTCTTCTTGTACACCGATCAATTCACTTAACTATTTATTCCATTACAGGTCATGTAAAGATCTTACCAATCGCTCCAATCATGTTAAATGACAATTTTTCCATCAATGACAACCAATTATGCATCCCTTATGTCCGCTCCTCATAAGAACTCAAACAAAACTACCATAATGCCAACAATTATCCCTCTAACTTCTCAAACTCCAAATTTTTCTATTGGGGAAAATCAAATTCCCATTGGAGAGAGAAGGTTGTTGAATAAAAAATAGAATAAATAATTAAGGAATGATCAAGGTGCCCCAAGGATCAAGTATTGAGCTGCTCCAAACCCCTATAATCAAATATGACCTAAGCGTGCCCTAAATTTTCATATAAAAGACATGTCCTTTAATCAAAAATTTGCTCTGAAGAAGCAAAACCTAGGAGTGGGTGTAGAAAGAAAGATATTGATAGATAAATCACCCCATAGAGGTAAATACAAAACTTTTATCCTACATAATACTATGGAGGAGGAAAGGTGGGTTCACTACAAAAAAATAAAAGTATTTGCCAAATGGAGTGGCATAGGGCAGTCCATGGATAAAATAGTAAGATGGTGGTATGGGGAAGTCTCGAGTAAGATAAGTATTTATGTCCTTCCAAACAATTTTCATTTTATAGACTGTAAAAAGGGAATCCATTAAACATGAGTTTTTAAATAGTCATCCTGTAATCTTTAAAGGATTTAGTTTTATGTTTCTAGATTGGCAGACAAACTTTGATACTAAATCTTACAAACTAAAATCTTTACCTAAATGGATAAAAATTAAATATTTATCTATTGAACTGCTAAACTTTGAAACCCTAGAAGAGATAGGGAATGTGCTAGGGTCATTCATAGGAGTGGAGGATAATTTCCACTACTCTACAGAGATCAAACTGTTAATAAAGATAGATGTGTATGATATCAAACATGAAACTCTAGAATTAATTATGGGAAAGGAAACCAACCTGATTAAATCTGAATTTTATAGAGGTCCTATTGTAGGTAAGGTAATTTCTAAAAGAGGAAAATACCAAAAATGCATACTAACACTAAGTCCCGACAGGAAACATAGCTTAACATTAGAATCAATACATAGATAGGAGGTTTCATAATAGAAAACATAGTCCATAATCAAGATGTCAATGTATCTACCTCTGGAAAAGTATAGGAGGACATTAATATTAGAATAATAGAGAGTAAGGAAGCTTTCTCATTGAAGCTAATTCCTTTCAGAGAGAAGCAAGGGAGGAATTGTTAGGTTTGAATAAAGCCATGGAAGATAAATGAATAGGAGAAAAAGATTGGAAATTACTTCAAGATGAGGTAAGGGCTGACAATAGGAAGACATGGGAAGTTTTGGAGTTCTCAGGGAGGGAACAATTAGCGGTAGAACAAAAATAAGTAGTAAATGAAGAGTTTGAAAGAGAGCAATAAATCCTGAACAAAGAAAGGAGAGAAAATACATTGGAGGATATGCCCAATGAATTAAAGATGGCATGTGGGATCACGAAGGATGATCTCAAGGAAGAAAAATTAGATGAAGAGAATGATGACAATGAGAAACAACAAGTTATCAAACATATTATGGAACTACTGGAGGAAGAGACAAAGGAGGCTGAGATTGACAATATCCTTGAGGAAGGGGAATTGGACATGGGGTTAGAAGTAATAGAGGAACTGTTAGGTTTATGTCATAATTGTCCAAGCATGCTAAAACAAGATTGTGCAAAAGCTCTTGAAAAAGAGGAAGAAAATCACTATCTGAATCAAGAAAGAAAGATGGGGCAACATTAGATCAAACTAAAATAACCTCTCTATTTAACGTATGGAAGGGGAAGTTAATTCTCACTTCGCAATGAAAATAATTACATAGAATGTTAGGGGCATGAATGCCCCTAAAAAGCAACGGATATTAAAAGGCTGCACTTTTTCTACCAAAACTAGAATATTTTTTATCCAGGAAACCAAATTGAATGATAAAGAATCAAACAAATTTAGGAAGAGGTTAGGAGGTTGGAAATGGAGGCAGTAACAACATAAGGTACTTCAGGTGACTTGGGAATAATTTGGGATACACGAGAAGTGTTAGTTGAAATATTCATTATAAATAAGAGCTGGATTTGTTCGCTAGTAAATAGTTTAAATAGTAATCTTGCATTTACATTATTCAATATGTGTGGGCCAACTCCTAATCAAAAGAAAAGAGTATGAGAATAAATAAGGGAACATATTTCCCTAAACCCCAATTGGAACAATATACTTGGAGGAGAATTTAACATTATTCTAGATCTATCCAAGAAAGTCAGGGGCAATATGAAAGAGCCACAATCTTTAATTAACCTCAAAGATTGGTCAAATCAACATAACATAATAGATAGAAAAATAGGTAATGGCATCTATACCTGGAACAACAGAAGATCAAGATTTAGCCAAATTGTAGAAAAATTGGACAAATTTATTTTCAAAGGCAATTTCGTAGAATTTCATTGTAACTTCAAATCCATTATACTTCCCAATTCAAGCTTAGACCATTATCCATTTCAACTAACTATTCTTGAAGAAACCGAACCAAGAAGGTGCCCCTTTAAATTTGAAAAGATGTGGATGAAAAGTGATAACTTTGTTGAGATGGTAGAGCAATGGTGGAAAGAGGAAAAGGTTATAGGCTCCAAATTCTATTGTTTTAACACTAAGATAAAAGTAATCAAAAGAAAATTATTGCAATGGAATAAGGAACAATTTGGAAACATATTTGTAATTAAAGAAATGATATAGAGAGATATGGAAGATTTAAATGAAGAAGTTATCAAGAAAGGAATGGATCAAACCAGTTATCTCAGAGAAAAAGAACTACTACATAAATATCAAGACATATTGTCTAAGGAGGAAATCTATTAGAGGTAGGAGTCAAGAGAAATGCAACTTTTGGAGGGTGATAAAAATACCAAGTTCTTCCACAATGGTACCAAAGTAAGGAATAATATCAAAAGAATCACTAAACTAAAAAATTCTCATGGAAGAATAATAGAGGACCTAGAGGATATATCCAAAGAAGTAGTGGCATATTTCTGGGGAGTTTTAAATAAATATGAAGGATCAAACTTATAGGCCCAATCCAACTTGTTAAATAACATCCTCAAATTGGTATCAGCATATTATAAGAAAATACTCTTGAGTAAATTCACTAAAGAAGAGATAGAAGTCACCTTGAAACAAATCCATCCAGGCAAGGCCCCAGGCCCAAATGGATTTCCAACCTACATCTTCCAAGAATGTTAGCACTTTTTGGGAGATGAGATGGCAGATGCATTGGAGTGTACAAGAAATTTAGGTAGATTTCTAAAATAAATTAACAATAATTTCATTACATTAATTCCTAAAAAATTAATTTAGAAAATTTAGATGAGTACAGACCCATTTCCCTATGCAATACAATATATAAGGTCATGGCCAAGTCATTAGAAAATAGAATGGAAGTATCCTTAGCCACTATAATAGTGGAAGAGAAGACAAGATTTGTACCAGGGAGGTCCACGTCTATGATCGTGTAATAATTTCTCAAGAAGAGATCCATTCCATACAACAAAATCATAAACCTAGTATGCTGGTAAAATTAGACGTCAAGAAGACCTATGAAAAAGTAGATTGGAGATTCCTATGTAAATTTATGGAATCCTTTGTCTTTGCTAAACAATGGATTAATTTGATATTTGAATGCATTTCAATCCCTAAGATATCCATCCTAGTTAATGGAACACCACAAAGTCTATTTGAGATATCTAGAGGGATACAACAAGGAGATCTTATTTATTTTTTCCTATTCATCATCATGGTAGAGGCATTAGATAGAACTATAATAAAATCATAAGAATTGGCACTACTACATTTGAGGCCAAATTTTGACGGCTATCTGTCAGATTTTCAACGCCTATCTATCGGTACTTCGATAGATGTAACCATCGCGGTTATTTCATTGAAAATTGCAACGGAAGTGGTAACTGTTGATATTCCAACACTGCTATCTGTCGTACCTTACCACACTAATATACACATTATTATAGAATTTCATACGGTACATCTATCAGAACGCTGACGAAACATGTAGACTATCCGATGGATAGCTTGTCGGAATACCGACGGTTTTCCTGTCGGGATACCATCGGATGTGCAGTGATTGTCTGACAAGAAACCCCATCGAATGTATAGCACAACCATCGTAACTATCTGTCAAAAATGTATTTTATCCATCGTTTTGTCTTTCGGGATGCTAATGGAAATGCAATAACCATCCGACAGGAAACCCCATCGAATGTATAGCACAGTCGTCGTAACTATCTGTAAAAAATGTAGTCTATCCGTTGTTACACCTATCAGAATGTCGATGGAAATGTAGTCACCCTCTGACAAGACAACCCATTTAACATATAGCACTGCCGTCGTAACTATCTTTCAAAAATGTAGTTTTTTCGACAGGAAAACCCATCAAATGTATAGCACTGTCATCAAAATGATTTCCATTAGCATCAAAACTGTGACAGATTGGCACACTAAAGATTACAAAGCTCAAGAGACCATCGTAGAGGGTCTCCATCTTTGGTCCATATTACTGACAAAACATTTTATATTTCATTAGCTCATCAAATACGGGGATCTGAAAGAATTTAATAGAATATTTTCATGATAACATATTATTTAAGTTGACGTTGCACAAATTTATTAACGTTGCGCACTTGTAGACTAAAAGGACAACGATTAAGAAAAATATCCTCCTGTGGCCTACATTACTCAGGCCACGGGAGGGGATGCTTCATTCTCGTTATCCTCGTAGTCTACAAGTGTGAAAAGTAGATAAATGTGTGCAACGTCAACTTAAATACTGTACATTATACATGAAAATAGTATCTATTAAATTATTTCAAATCCCCGTATTTGATGAGCTAATAAAATATAAAATGTTTCCTCGATCGTATGGACCAAAGACAAAGACCAATTATTATGGTCTCTTGAGCTCTTCTTTTTTTAGTCCTAGCTACTGGGTAAGGCCTGAAAGACTTATACCTACGATCATCGAGAATAATCACCGCCTTGCCTTTATGTACACTACACAGTATCCAATATATTACTAAAGATGAAGAGAAGGTAGAAAATATGAATGGATAAAAGAAATGAAAGATATAATAATATTATCTTGTTGTTTACCTTCTCATAATTGATCCCAGTCTAGCAAAAACCTTTTACACTTGTGCATCTCATCAATATTAGAGGCCTGAAGGAATTTTATATGATCGCTAGCACATTTCGTGCATGGATGAGAAATAGTATCCAAAGTTTCCAGATTCTAAGAAGAGGTATGAGTAGAGGCCAAAGAAGGGATATTTGTGAAGGTTTTATAGATGTAGGTTACTAAATCATCATCTCTGCAATGGTAATCAATCTGGAAACCCTCGTGTCCCACCTCAGCTCAATAAAGAAGATATTCTCTAGAATTTTAGACATCTAGCAAATCTCCACAAATATCCCTTCTAGCATCCACTGAATATACATCTTCTCAGAATCTAAAAACTCTTGATCATTGATTCTCATCAATGTACGAATAAAATTGTGACAAAACACTTAATCCCTAATTCAATCTTTGACAAATAAAATTGTGACAAAACACTTAAATAATATGGAAAGCCCACAATATTTGTTTACTCCACTGAATAAATGATCTATCTGTAAAAATACGACGACTTGCATGAACCAAATAATGTTCTCAATGTAACACCCCAAAATTGGCACCTTACAATTCTAATCAATTTTGGTGCATTTTCTCATCATCAAAGTCCTATTGTACTAGGCAAATTCACCTTCCTAATTGTCCTTAATTGACTTAGTCTCAAATGTAGAAAACCTAAATTTGCATAAAATCTTACACTATATTTAATTCATAAATTTTCAAGATTTATTAGCTAAAAATCCCTATGATTAATTAATTTAATTCTAAAGTCCTAAGTGCTTTTAAATTAAATTAATTCCACCCCCTTTAGCTAATACACATCAAGGGAATTAAATAATTATTTGGTTATTTGAATGAATTATCCTCACTTGAATTTAATAATTCAAAAAATAAGAAAAGCCACCCATGTGGCAGTAATTCATTTACTTAATTAAATAATTCCTTCAATTTTGTCTCACCTTCCTCCATGGAGATGAAGAGTCAGTCGTTTCTTTCCAAGAAACTCTTCATCCTCTCTTCAGGATTTTCTATATTATGGACCTTCTTTCCTTCATTTGGGAGGAGCAATTTTAGAGTATCAAAACTATAGCGAATTGTTGTCTCAATTCTCTCATATTTTCAAACTTTCATTGCATAATTAGTGTAATTTCATGTAGTTTAATGGCATTCTTCATTGCAATTTAGTTTGTTTGCTATATAGTAACTTAATTATATTATCTTTTTCAAGTTCTTAGCTTAAAATCTACATTTTCATTCTTATATTATAATTGCATCTCTCATATAGAATAGTTTCATTTCAGTTTTCAATGCTTTCAAATCCTCCATTTTAGCAATGGTCTATGGTTGTTGGCTCTCATTCTGAGAGTAATTAAACACCCCAACCAAATAGGAGGCATCAGGTCTATTCAATCGATATTGTGGAATGAGCAATTCATGTTCATCTTCGCAATTCAACGAATGAGCAATGACTATGTTGTGTTGTGCCTTATTTAGAGGTCAACATTCAGAAACATACATTTTGGCGCCCACCGTGGGGCAAGATATTCAATTCCTGGCCTCATATTATATATTTACTGTCGATTATGTTTTATGTTATTTTTTTACATTCACTTTGAGTCAAATCCAACTCCACCATTGCGTCTGGAATGTCATTTCAGTTTAAAATGACTACAAATATGCCTATACTCTCCCAAAAATTGAATCTGTGGCATCAAACATTTTGCCATACGGCTCTGCAGTGAAGTTTCGCGTGAAATTTCCCACATATCCACACGAAGTTGTGCTTTCATTAGCAATTCCTTGCGTGGAGCCTTGTACTTCCTTGTGCGGAGCCTTTGTACTTCCTTGCGCGAAGCCTTGCACTTCCTCGCGCAAAGCCTTGTACTTTCTTGCGCTAGACTTGGTGACAGTCTCTAGAATTTCACAGTTTTTGCAATTACTGTTACTGTTTTCCTGATTATATTCACATGTTGCTATTTTTATCTCTCTGATTTATCTGACAGTGTAATAGTGGGCTGCAGATCACTTGATGAAGACATAAACTTGCTAACGGTTTGCTTGCAAGGTGGTTGTCGAAGATCATTTTAAAACATTGTACTTGTTTATTGCTTTCATCACATAGTACAATTAGGGCCTTATTAAAATTTCTTGGGAATCTTGATAGAAAAATAGGGCAATATGCTCTTCATTACAGATGCCCATGGATGAATCCAAGACCCAGATGTTTCTAACATGATGGAGACCTAGGGAAGCAAGGAAAGTTAACAAACCTTTAGCACGTTCACTTGTCAGGGGATTATGCTCTTCTCTCTTTGAGAGAATCAAAAACCCAAAAGCTTGTGAATTGGTTGGAGGAGAGTTATCTCGGTGATGAATATGTCTTGCGTGATTGAAGTGTTTTCTAGTTTGTAATTCCAAGAACTATATGAACATATCCTCTCCCCTCACCTTTATGGATCTTGGGTGTAAGAGAAATTCATATGATTCTCCTAGAGTGGCTACCTCCCGAGTGCTTTAATAGAGCTAGTGAGAGTGGATTGCCCAACCGATAACAGGCTAAAGTCAAGCCCTTCCGAACCGGTATAAAAAAATACCATTGTGATTAATCTCATAATGGACAGGTGTGAGTTCGTTGTGGCAACCAAAATCTCCTCCAGTACTTTAGTGGTGCGTTAAAGTCCCTACATTGTTAAGGTGAAAACCTAGTTTTGAAAGGATTGGGAGAGCCCCCTTAATTGGGAAAATGACTTGATCACAACCACCTGAATAGATTCCCTTACTACAAACTGTGTTCTAATATCCAAAAAACCCTCTATCTGTTGGCGCGGAAGGTCAGAGACCGACCAAGACACCCCACACTTTTACGGCTCTTAGTAGAGACAATAGCCCTTTGGGAAGCAATTCCTTTGGGGTTCGAAGCTTGGTGTGCCTAAGAAGTGAGTGCACATGTAAGGAGGAGCCTGTGCCTCCAAGCTTCTAAGTTGTCCGCTATGAGTAAGCATAGCTGAACTTCGATTCAAGTGGGGATTCAATAGATACTGCCCTGGCTATCCTAGGATTGTGATGTGTCTATTCTGGTACTACAAATATTATGCTTGATGTGTCTTGTGTGGGTGAAGCATCAAAACAAACAAACATCTCAAACATTCAAATCGAACATCAAAATGATCAACGATTCCAAATCTTCACTTCTAGGTGTTAACTGTCAAAATCTTGTCCAAGTTTCTGCACCTGCTATCAAAACTCTGCAATCTATCAAGTTGTTGTCCAAATTGCTATTTTTCTATGAAGGTTCTGTCTGAATTTTCAAAAAATCTATGTTCTCATCAACATCGCTACTAG
This sequence comes from Thuja plicata, assembly GCA_018584345.1. Taxonomy (NCBI): domain Eukaryota; kingdom Viridiplantae; phylum Streptophyta; class Pinopsida; order Cupressales; family Cupressaceae; genus Thuja; species Thuja plicata. Next base: position 91,621 of record MU224947.1, read on the forward strand.
TTTGTCTTTTATTGCAATTTGTTGACAGTCTGACTTGTCACTATTTCAAAATTTGACTTTGTTGTGCTAGTCCAAGTGACCCATCATCTATTTCAACCTTATCATCTTTGTGTACATTGTCCTTATCTTGAGTTATGAAAGCAGGTTCATCAACCTTGACTCAAGATTAGAGTCATTGCTATCTCTATCTCAATTGGACATTATCTCCTTTGTCCTTTAGTCTTGGACTTAGTCAACACTTTAGATATTGTTAGAGGAAAAAGGTATCTCATGTTCACTTATTAATTAAATCATTATTGATTTAATTGATTAAAGTCACCTCTTTACTTCTTATTCACTTAAGCTAAACTTTAGGCATGCAATAATTAAATCCTTACTAATTAT
>MU224947.1:92149-118693 GCA_018584345.1 Thuja plicata
ATTCTATGAATTCTAACATGGTATCAGAGCCTTGCTGCTACAGCCCGTTCTTGAGTATTTGAAGTTTTGGAGCTTCGAGGGTTTCAACCTTTCTTCAAGCGTTTCTTGTGTGGATTTAAAGGGAATTTATTTTTTGGAGCACTTTGGGCAAAAATCAACATCACGGTTGAGTCCAAAAGGCCCAAATCACCCAAAATCCATATAAGACACGACCATTTTTGTTGACATTGCAATTTGAGGCAAAAAAATTCTACTCTGCCCTGGCACGGATATCGAGGAAGAAAAAAATTTAAAAAAATAAAAAAATCAATTTTAAATTGATTTTGGTTAGCAAAAGCCACTCCACCGCGCAGCCAATGCAGCTCCACTGCAATCCGCCCACCGCAATGCGGTCTCCTCTGGCCGGTCCGCCCACCGACTGCCGGTTGTCATTGGTGGGTCTGCCCACCACCCACCGCCATCGCTCGACAACTCACCGCCAGCCATTGGACGACGCACCACCTGCCGCTGGAGCAGCCACTGCCTGCGCGCAGCTGGAACGCCACCACCATCACCGCCCGACAAGCTTTTAGCCCCCGCCGGCCCTCTAGCCCCCTGCGACGATCCTATCAACAACCGCAGGCCACTCTTTCAACCCCCTGTGCACGCATATGACCATGGGCCCGGTCCCTTCAAGCCCCAGGGGCTTAACATATTTTTTTTGAGGGTGTTTTGACATACCTTGGCTTTGTTTGCTCTATCAGGAGCATACGAAAGCCATTTTTTGACTTCCATATACCGTCAGAAAGCTCTTTCCAACGTGGACGTCTTTGTGTAGGTTAAGATATCTTAATTTTCTGTTAGACTAGAGTTTTTTCCACTCAAAGAGGAATCTTTTTTTCACCACTTCTTGGCCTCTAAAATGAGCAAACGAACTCTATTTTTTGCTCACGAACACGCATCGAAAAGCTCTTGACGAGCCCGCTTCAGATTTGACCTTTTTTGAAAAATTGACCAGGTATTTTACACATTTTTTTAGTAGCCTTTCTTGCACTATTTCTGCTTCTAGCTTCTCAGTTGCACTAGGGTTTGGTTTCTCTCTCTGTGGGGGGGTGTTTTTCTTTTTTGAGATATATTACAAGAACTCCAAAACACACAAACCATCAACCCTTCTACATCTTCTGTCTAGTTCTGAAAGAAAACATATAATAAAGCAGGCTAAGGTACGACATGGCAGATACAACATCAGTCGAGCTTCTCACTCCACACAATTATCATTTGTGGAAATCCCGTATGACTAGGCTTATCAGGTCACGCGGGCTATGGTCGTGTTTGGATCTTATTCAGCCTATTTTGACTCATCCCTATGAGGTCATGCAACACAGAAATAAGATGGATGAGGCCATGGGTGTTCTCTCTTTGCATGTTTCAGATAGTTTGTTGTTTCACCTTGATAGTTGTGATATTCCTCTTGCGATGTGGGAGAAGTGTCAGACTCTCTTTGGCACCGTGAATGAATTCTGGGTACTTCAAATTGAAGCAGAATTGACATCCATGGCTCCTGAGACATTCACCTCTATTCAGGATTTCTTAACGAAATTCAAATCTATGAGGTCGCTCTTACATGGTTGTGGAAAGAATAAGATAGATACAGAGTGTATTTATCTGATACTTTCCAAGCTTCATGGTTCTTTTAAGATATTCTCTTCTACATTCCATGCTACCATGGATGCTTTGGGTCTGAGATTCACCATGCCTACCTTTGATGTGTTTTGTGATCGCTTGACTCATGAGCAAGCCAAACTCTCTCAGCTTGATTCTCTTTATGGATCACTGCACCAAGCCTTGGTTGCCCACCCATCTACAGCATCTCTGACACCAAAGCTAAAGAAGGATTCCATAGGCAGTGTGAGTTCTTCCAAGCCACCTTCTAGATCTAATTCCAAACCCCGTCCCAAGTATGGGAAATATTTAAAGTCTGGTGAGTCTTCCTCCAAGACTTATAAGTCCAATGGTGAGCCTTGCAGTTTTTGTGGCAAGGAAGGACATCCAGTTTCCAGGTGTTGGAAACGCTTAGAGGCTTTAGAGGAAGCTATGTAGCAACATCATATCTCCTCACCTTAGCCATCTTCTCCTTCTTCCATGGGGAAGGGACATGCTCTTACTACACGAGCCTTGTCTTTTGATGCCACATGGATTATTGATTCAGGTGCTTCTCACCACATGTCTCACTCTCAATAGCTAGTCACCGCACTTGCCCACAGTGATACTTCACATATTGCCGTTGGTGACTCTGCTCAGCTTTCAGTTACAGGTTCTGGCACTGTCTCATTCCCCAGAGGTTGTCTCCAAGATGTACTTCTTGTTCCTGACATTTTGACACACCTCCTTTCAGTTTTTCAGATTTGCCATTCTGGCTCTGGAAAGAAAATTGAGTTCTCACCACATGATGTGGTTATTCGAGACCTCCATGATCCTGATTTGCTTATGGCCACTGGCAGTGTACACCCTCAGTCTTGCCTATATAGTTTGATGGATTTGCGAGTTCATTTGCTTCTGGTGTCTCTCTTGTGGCACATGCAGATTTAGAGAGTAGACTTTGGCATGAGCATTTTGGCCATGTCAATTACTTATACTTATAGCAGATGAGTACACAGGCACTTGTGAGTGGGCTTCCTTTGATTTCCTATACTAATGGTGTATGTCTAGGTTGTGCCCTTGGCAAACATCATAGGGATCCTTTTCCTACAGGTTGTTCCACTTGTGCAAAGGCACCTTTGGATCTTGTACACAGTGATGTCATGTCATTTTCGACTCCTTCTTTTTCAGGGGCTCACTATGTGCTCACTTACATTGATGAATTCTCCCGCCGTACTTGGGTATATTTTCTCAAGTACAAATCTGATGTCTTTGATACCTTTTGTTCTTTTAAGACATTTGTGGAAAAACAATCTGGTCATTCTATCAGGAGGATACGCACTGACAATGGGGGGGAATATGTGAATCAGGCTTTCAAAGATTTTTGTACTGAGCATGGTTTACAGCATCAGTTGACAGTTCCACACACCCCTCAGTAGAATGGTGTTGCTAAGAGAAAGAACCAAACTTTACGGGAGATGGAAAATTGTATGCTTCAGTCACAGACTATGCAGCCTTCTTATTGGGCTGAGGCAATCAATTGTGCCAATTATATTTATTATCGGATGTCTCATAAGGCATTGTGACACGTGACTCCTGAGGAGGCTTGGTCTCAGATCAAGCCTGATATTTCCACCTTTCAAGTATTTGGTAGTGCGGCGTAAGCATTTATTCTAGATGCTCAACGACGAGCCATGGAGAGGAAGAGCCGACCACTCACTTTTGTTGGCTACTGTGAGGATGTCAAGGCGTACCAGTTGTTTGATCCTGAATCCAGAGAGGTCTTATTTTGATGGGATGTCCAGTTTGATGAGCGCTATCCTCTGATGGATTCTCCATCACTAGCTTCTCCCTCACTATCTACTCCTCCTTCATCTCCTGTGGATCCCTTTTCTCTTGATGATGATGCTGATGATCCACCATCACCACCTGCTCCACTTTTTCCCCAGTGGGCTAGTGTTACAGTTGATGTAGCAGGTTCTTTGGCTGGTGATCCTACAGATAGACGTCGTACTCGAGCTTAGACCTCTGGTTCTAGCCTTTTCAGTCATGCCATTTTAGATGATCCTCAAAGGTTTTCAGAGGCAACAAGTCACACAGAGTGGGATATGGCTATGGATGAAGAGTATTCTTCTTTGATGAAGAATCATACATGGGATTTGTGTGCTCTTCCAAAAGGAAGGAAGTTGGTTCGGTGTCAGTGGTTGTACCGTACCAAATATGTTGCTGATGGTTCTATTGATAAGTATAAGGCTCATCTTGTTGCAAAGGGGTTTTCTCAGGTGGAGGGTATTGATTACTCTGAGACCTTTGCTCCTGTTGCCAAGATGAATTCTATTCGCCTTGTACTTTCACTTGCAACTTCACAGGGGTGGATAGCTTATCAGATGGATGTGAAGAGTGCCTTCTTGCATGGAGACCTCCAGGAGGAGATCTATATGGAGCAACCCCCGAGGTATGTGTAGGACTCTTCCTTAGTTTGCAGGCTTCGACGTTCATTATATGGTCTCAAACAAGCCCCTCAAGCTTGGTATGAGAAGATGGACTCTTTCTTTCTCTCTATCTAGTATACCCGTTGCCACTCTGACCACACAGTGTATCTTCAGTGTCAGGGGATTGAGATTGTCATTCTTGTGCTCTATGTTGACAATCTTCTCATCACCGGTAGCTCATCCTCCATGATTTAGGATATCCAACGTGCATTGATGGAGAGATTTGAGATGACAGATCTCGGTCTTCTGCATTACTTTTTGGGCCTACAGATTGTACAGTCTTCCGATGGGATTTCACTCCACCAGCAGAAGTATGCTCTTGACATGCTTCATAGATTTGATATGCTTGAGTGCAAGCTTGCGCCTACACCATTTCAGTCAAGATTTGTGTTGTCTTCCACATGTCCTACACCTTCAGTGGATTCCACCTTGTACCGATAGTTGATTGGCAGCTTGTTGTATTTGACACACACTCGTCCTGATCTTTCCTTTGTAGTTGGACTTGTCTCTAGGTTCTCCCATGATCCTCATGAGAGCCATTGGCAAGTTGCCAAATGTATTTTTTGATATATTCAAGGCACTACAAATTTTGGCATTCACTACACATCAGGCTCACCACACATCATTGGCTTCACTGACTCTGATTGGGCTAGTGATGCTCAAGATTGAAAGTCTACTTCTGGCTTTTTTTTGCCTTGGTTCTGGTCCTATCACATGGTCATGCAAGAAGCAGACTGCCACTGCATTATCATCTACAGAGGTTGAGTACCGAGCAACAGTGTTAGCTAGTCAGGAGATTTTATGGCTTTGACAGTCTATGACTGAGTTTGGATTTCCCCCTGATAGTCCCACTATCCTTTGGTGTGACAATTAGAGTGCCATACACATTTCCCACAACCCCATGGAGCATTAGCTCACCAAACACATTGATATCCACATGCACTTCATTAGACAGTTGATTCAGGATGGTGCTCTCATCTTGGAGTACATCCCTACAGAGGATCAGGTTGCAGACATCTTCACTAAACCTTTGGCTTCTCCACGTTACCTCCAGTTGCGTGCTATGCTACAGGTGAAGGAAGTTGTCCTTGGGGGGTCTCAGTGAAGAGAGAGGCCTTCCTTCCTTCATGTTTCTTTTCTTTTTTTTGTTATCTCTTTTTGGAGTAGAGTTTTTCCCATGTGGTTTTCTCTATTTCTCCACTTTACAGAGATTTGGTTGTGATTGGGTACATGATCAGGCCTTGTTGCCGAGACCCAATTTTACTACTTTCAGTAGTTGTTTCTAGGTTTTAGCTTCTCCCTAAGTTTAGCTTAAGGGGGGGTGTTAGAGTAAAAAGGTATCTCATGTTCACTTATTAACTAAATCATTATTGATTTAATTGATTAAAGTCACCTCTTTACTTCTTATTCACTTAAGCTAAACTGTAGGCATGCAATAATTAAATCCTTACTAATTATTCATGCAACCTAGGTTTCTCCACCATCTTGGTGTTCGATCTCCTTTATAAGGATTGATCCCTTTGTATTTTTCATACTCTCTTTGAATGAACACTTTGCCTTTCAGAACATTTTCATCTCCAAGCTTCTCTTTTGTGATAGGTTTTTTGCACGTAGCAGATCTTCGTGGTTGAATTCTATGAATTCTAACAGATATCACTTTAGCACCTGTCAGTCAATCAATCCAATTCATTGTACCTCCTCTTCAATCTTCTTAGCAAGCACATCAAGACAATATTACAATGTCTAAAAGCAAAGAAGAGATTCTTAGGGCAACTTTATTAATACAACTTCAAACTTTGGAATCTGAACTCCAACGATTAAAGGGAAAAAAGGATACTCCATCCGACGAATCCTCCTTAAGATCAACTTGTCCTTTGCTATTTGATCATGATTCTCACATCCCTCCACTTTCTTCCAACATGGATAAATCTTGGTATGAAAATCTCATCTTTGATCAAGAACAATTTTTATGAGAATCCCCACTTTGATCAAGACCAATTTTATGACCATCCTATCTTTGATCAAGAGAATGTAGAGGAAACTATGACAGAATCAGATGAAAGTCTCTTCTATCTGCAAAAGAAGGATATTGCAAGTCAAGAAGCGTCTATTTATCCTTTAGAGAGAATCTTTACTCCTTTGGGACAATCTTATCAATTAGCATTGGAGGAAATTCTTGAGCATAATCTCATCACATTGCCTCCAGCCACATCATGTGGATTCAGATTCTTGAGTAACTATTGTGCATATCATCGACATAACAAGCATAAAACTTCATATTGTATGGAGTTGAAATGTAAGATCCAAGATCTCATAGATGATGGCATAATCGAAGTGGAAAATCCTAATGAATCATCTAGTGAAGATAATGATCCCAAGCGGGATCAATATCAAGAATCCATGTCTAGCAATGGTTACCATATCACATCTACTTTCTCCACCATTCCTCCATCTCCTAAAGATTCATCATCTGTATCAAGGATTGAGCCTAATGATGACTATGTCTACCCTCAAGGACTACCTCTAAAAGAGATCCAAGCTAATCCACATATGACTACAAGTCCTTCTCAGGCCTCAAAGATCATCGACCCAAAGCTTCCATGTGCTTCAACGCTTATCATGCCTATTCCAAATGACTGTCCATCAGAGTGTCAAGAATCCCATATACAAATCAAAATGCCTACCTCATCCTTAGAAGTGGCTCCATGTCAAGAGGAGAATCCACAATGTGAAGAAACATATATTAGTGATGATCAAGATCAAGACACCATCCATCTTTATCCAACTGTTGACCAAAGTCACATACCTCAAGAGTCCCACGATGATTCTATCATCCCCTTCCATTTCTTCCTAGAAGGAGCTCTTACATCTCCTATATATTATCCATCTCTCAAGCAAGATCAAGATATCCTTTCCACCATCTCTAATGAACCTATTGAAAATCAAGAGAAAGGTACCCTTTGTACACCATCTAAAGATCCTTGTCAAGATCAGAGCATCCCTTCATCTCCTCGTCATGCTCCTCCATATCCACCTCAAGAAAATATCGTTCCTCCAAATCCCTTGCAGAAAAATAAATCCCCAGAATCTTCAGTTGCTCCTATCAAAATCGCTCCTATCAAAGCTACTCATGCACCTATTGATATAAAGGTGAATTCAAAAGAGAAGAGCCTTGGTCATGCAACTCACTCTAAAGATGTTGATATCCCCTCCATACTTTATATCCCTCCATTCAAACGTAAGTATCAGTCTTCTCCATCTTCCAAATCTATCCTTGGTCCCTACATCCCAAAGCTGAGACTGTCGAACCTTCCATCTATATTGGGTCCTTATGTCCCTCCATCTACCATGCCTATCAATACTAGCTTGTCATCCACTTATCCTATCTCCTATCAAGATCAATAAGGACATGCATCTTTGAAAGCTCCCTATCAACCCCTCCATATGAACCAGTCATATCAGCCCTATTCATCCATAATTCCTAGGTCTTTTGGAAGTAATTTGGATGTGCAATGAAAAAATCAGAAATACAAGAATCCACTTACATATGAAGATCACTATGTCCCATCTAATTGACACGTGACTACAAATAAAAATGAAATATTCAAGAGACCACATAGGTCCACCAAGCAAAGAACCAAATCAAAGAAAATATGGGTTCCTAAATCCATTATGGAAAAATTGTGTTCTAAATCATATGATACAAATGGAAAATGAAAAGCTATGTGGATTCCCAAGTCTCTTCTAAAGGACTTGGATACAAAAAGAAAAGCAAAAGTTATGTGGATTCCCAAGTCTCTCTTAAAAGACTTGCACAAAAAGGCAAAGTCAGAGTTGACATCCAAGCTTCCAAAGTCTTCCACTTCAACTCCATCTAAACATCTCCCATCTTCTAACTCTATTTTGGGTCCTCATGTCCCAAAATCTATTACCTTGAATACTTCACCCTCTTCGTTATCCATCTTGGGTTCTCGTATACCGAGATCCATATCAAAACCTAAATCCATTTCACACACTTTACCTCTATCACTCCACCATCCTTCAAGATGCACTAAGTTCAGAATTATTTAGCACTGGTCTTCTATCTATTATCCCTAGGGTAATGGATAGGTGGAAGATTCAAATAAGACTATTCTCAAGATCTTACACCGCACAGTACACAAATCTGGACAAGACTGGCATCTCCAAATTAATCCGGCTTTATGGGCTTACCACACTAGTATATAGACACCAACAAGCGCCACACCCTTTTCTCTAGTTTATGGTGCAGATGCAGTACTCCCTATTGAGGTTGAGATTCCCACCTTGCGAGGCTCTCAGAAGGGCCTCATTACTGATGATGATATCAAAATATCTCGGCTACAAGAGCTTGAACTACTGGATGAACGTCGAAAAGTGGTGTTTAATCATCTCTGAGCATATCAGAAGAGAATATCTAAAAGATAAAACAAGAAGGTCAGACCAAGAGAACTCCAAAGGAGTGATCTCGTCCTGAGAGAGAACCCCAAGAATCAACAGCAACGAGTCCAGAAAGGAAACTTTGAACCAAATTGGCTTGTTCCATATGTTATCACTGCAGTATTTGGGTCTGGCGCTTACCAGCTCTCTACCACAGAGGGGGAACAACTCAAAGAGCCTATCAACGCTCTTCATCTGAAGAAGTTCTATAGTTGAGATGTCTTCTGAATGCTCAGGTACATACTCTATTCTGAGAAAATCCTAAAAATTGCAAAATGTGTTGAAAAAATGATCATCTTAGTGAAAACTTGGCAAACAGGCACTTTGATGTATCTATTATCCTGGTGAAAACCTGGTAAATAGGCGCCTTGATAATACAAAAAAATTGAAAAAAATAAAAAATACAAAAAAATCAAAAATATAAAAAATACAAAAAAATCAAAAATGAAAAATACAAAAAAAAAAAGAAAAAAGAGAAAAAATGTGTCATTGATGAAAACCTGGTAAACAGGCACCTCTTGTTCTGCAATGCTTTATCTATCATGACATCCCTTGGCTTTCTTGCAATTTTCTCTCCTGATTTCCTACTTTAGTTTGCTTTCCTGCTTTAGTTTCTGTGTTCATGCATTCACTCTCAGTTATTTTCGAGATTTTGCTCGACTTCACATAGATTGAAACTGGTCACACTTAGGGGCATCTTCCTGTTCTAGGGGGCATTGTCCTATCTTTTGGAGTCTCTCTCCTCTATGCATCAGTCACCAGTGATTCTCACTGAGTCTGCCTACTGATGCCTAGATCTCACGCCGATCTTTATACTTGAGAATCTCTCTCGCGTCAGTCAACAATGATCCTCACTGCGTCTACCTACTATCATTATACTATTGATATTTCTCACATCAACTCACTATCTACATATTCGACATCAATCCATTCCTCCCCACTTTGATCGCATCTTCAATTTATACTCGAGTCAGTAATCTTGTTAGTTCTAAAGGACAACTATATACTGGCACAAACTGGTGTTTCTCAACACCCCAATCAAACAATGTTTTTTAACACTCTCTTTAGACACATCTGTGTTTTTCAACACACATTGGACATCACAATGTAAACATCTCTTGATAGCAATCAAACACATCGCACTCACAAGCACAATGGTATTTTTCAACACCCCTAAAACACATGCATATTCATAAACTTTGAAACATGTTGAGCTATGATTGAATCTTTCTTTGTATGCTATTTTTTCTCATGAATTTCATTGATATTTTCATTGTCTACTGCTTGTGGGTGTGGTTTCGATGATCTGATAGCATCAAATAAACAGGGTGTATGCGATAAGAGCTTCTGCATTAAGGTGGAAAAGCCTCACATCCCTCGATCTTATTTATTTGTACACCAAGGGGAGGTTGGAATTATCTCCTTGATTGTTATTGCTCTGTTTGTTTACTTGTGTACTCACTATATCCTACTGGAAACAATGTTCAGGTCATCTTGGCTTTTGTGCTCTGGTGCTTATGTTCGTTTCCTACATTTTATCCAATGAAATTCATATTCATATTCTTATGGTTGCATGGGCGCCAATAAGGATTGTATTGACTCCGTTGTTCCAAAAATACTCGATGATGATAATTATGCGATGAGTCCAACAACCAAGTCCTAGGGTTGCATTTAGCTTAGGCTTGCATTCGCATTTTAAGCTTGCATAGCGATAATTTTGGTGCTCTCTTCATTGTCTTCTCATTCTTTGAAGGTTCTCATCTTTTGTCCTGGATTCCTCTTGACTGCACAAGTTTCCGGTCCTTGGCTAAATCGACTGTTCTTAATCCATTTTCATGATTGAAATCAAAATCTGACACTCCTAAGTAGCTTAAATAACATTTTAAAATTTTGGGACCGATGTGCTCTGACACTTGTGTAGTCATCTTTCTAATGTCACTTTCTTGTCAGAATCATCTCTCGTCATCATTTTCTCAGCTTCTGCAATCTTTTCATCCAAGTCAACTCTAGTCAATTCTAGTCAATCTTGGTCAACTATGGTTAAACCTAGTCAACAAGACCTCTGATTCGCTCTAAATCGATTCTGCCTTCTCTTGATCTATCTCTGAATTCCTCTGGATCTTTGATCTTACTTCTCTCTGCAATCTTTTGCTGTCGATCATCTTTCTATTGTGTCATCTTTTGATTTCGCTCCGGGGGCGGGATGATTGCATCATTGAATCTTTTCACATCATTCTCGAATCAGTCTGATCTGAATCAAAATTCCCCATTGCTAGGGGCATCTCATCACTTGGGGCATATTCAGTGTTTCATACCTTATGGTTAAAAATTAGATATTCCATTATCTTGAATCTCTAGGGCATCTTGATGTCTTGCATCTTGTCATCTTGTCATCTATCTTTCTAGGTATCTGAGCAATCTAACTTGGATCCTCAAGGATTATGCTTCCTTCTGGAGATAGTCCTAAAAATCTCTATTGACTATCTTTTGGGGCAGGTATCGGGGCAATCTAACCCTGACTCCTGAAGGTTGAGCCTCGTTCTGGGGACAATCTTGTGAAAGATATCAATTTGACCAGTGTCTAGGCAATCTAACCTAGATATTGGGGGACTAAACTTCATTTTGGAGATGATTCTTGAAATCTCATTGGGTATTGGGGCAATCTAACCCTAATTCCTGAAAGTCATGCTTCATTCTAAAGACGGCTTTCAAAAGCTCTTTTAAACCATTATTTGGGAAACCTAACTCGGATCTCGGAGGACTAACCTTCTTATTGGGGCAATCTAACCTTGATTCTAGAGATAGTCCTAAATCTTCATCAGCTATCAGCGGACATTGGGGCAATCTAACCCTGATTTTAATTTTCTCTCAATTGGTATTTGGACCATTGTCTTCGCCATCTAACTTAGACTTCGGAGAATCATTCTTCGTTCTGAAGATGGTTAAGATTCTCGATCAGATCAATGTCTTGGAAACCTAACCTATACTCCTAAAATCTTCATCTGTCACATCAGACTATTCTTTGAATCAACGCGCTGCTCGCACATCAATTCAAAGAGGGGCAAAATGTAACACCCCAAAATTGGCACCTTACAATTCTAATCATTTTTGGTGCATTTTCTCATCATCGAAGTCCTATTGCACTAGGCAAATTCTCCTTCCTAATTGTCTTGAATTGACTTAGTCTCAAATGCAGAAAACCTAAATTTACATAAAATCTTACACTATATTTAATTCCTAAATTTTCAAGATTTATTAGCTAAAAATCCCTACGATTAATTAATTTAATTCTAAAGTCCTAAGTGCTTTTAAATTAAATTAATTCCACCCCCTTTAGCTAATACACATCAAGGGAGTTAAATATTTATTTGGTTATTTGAATGAATTATCCTCACTTGAATTTAATAATTCAAACAATAAGAAAATCCACCCATGTGGCAATAATTCATTTACTTAATTAAACAATTCCTTCAATTTTGTCTCACCTTCCTCCATGGAGATGAAGAGTCAACCGTTTCTTTCTCAAAAAACTCTTCATCCTCTCTTCAGGCTTTTCTATATTATGGACCTTCTTTCCTTCATTTGGGTCGAGCAATTTTAGAGTATCAAAACTATAGCGAATTGTTGTCTCAATTCTCTCATATTTTCAAACTGTCGCTGCATAATTAGTGTAATTTCATGTAGTTTAATGACATTCTTCATTGCAATTTAGTTTTTTTACTATATAGTAACTTAATTATATTATCTTTTTCAAGTTCTTAGCTTAAAATCTGCATTTTCATTCTTAGATTATAATTGCAACTCTCATATAGAATAGTTTCATTTCAATTTTCAATGCTTTCAAATCCTCCATTTTAGCAATGGTCTATGGTTGTCGGCTCTTGTTCTGAGAGTAATTAAACACCCCAACTAAATAAGAGGAAACAGGTCGATTCAATCGATATTGTGGAATGAACAATTCATGTTCATCTTCGCAATTCGATGATTGAGCAATGACTATGTTGTGTTGTGCCTAATTTAGAGGTCAACATTCAGACACATACACTCAAGAATTGGAAACAAATAACTTAACTATAGAAACTGTAGAACAGTTAAACTTAAATGAAGATAATCCTAGACAATTATTTCTTTTCAGAGCACCAAATTGACAACTGATTACTTCAAGTTTCATCAATTGAGAGAAATCTACAATCAACATTTGGAAGGAGCAGTATTTCAACTTCAAATATTTGAGATGTTGAGCGTATATTTTCAAATTGTTTAACCCATAATAGTCACTAAGTCACAAAATTTGACGCTATGGGCATAGACCTATAAAATTTGTAATTACTTTTTTTTCAGTTTCTGCAATAATAAAGTGTAGAGAATATGATACAAGGCTAGGAAAGCCTAGACAAGACTCAGGAATTTTATTAAAATATAAATATGAAAGTTCCAAAGGAGTGAGCGTCTAACAGGCAATAAGAGTATTAGGAAACCACTTCATTGGGATGAAACCATGTCTTATAGCAATTTCTTTTACCCTCACATGCTCAATCCATTCCTCAATTTTTTCAGTGTTGCTCTTACTGTGAAAGGGGGAATCAAACCTAAAACTTGTAAGAGGTGCAGAATGTTGTTTGTTATTTTTTATTACAAACCCATTACAAGCATATATTTGAAGTATCAAAAGACAAACTTTAATTATTATTTGGGCCCTTTATTAATTACATTAATTAATTAAATAAGTCCATATTATATTATTTAATTTTTAGGACCATTTAATTAATTAACCTAATTAAGATATTTTATTAAAAATTGGGGACATTACAAATAGGAGTTGTAGAATGAATGAATATGACATTGGTGGAATAGGAGTATGCTTAGTTGTATTGACATGGAACATAAGTTATAGGTAGAAGTGGTTGCTATACCTTCTTACGTAATGAATAGGTTTCCTTCCTCAATTCTTGTGGATACAATTCCTATGGAGGCTTGATAGGCCAAAACCTTGAGTATAGCATATTTTTGGTTTTGGTTGTGAGGCATATGCACATGTCTAGGAAGATGTAGTCAAATTGGAGAACAAGTAGTTAAGTATATCTTAATTGGTTATGGTGTTGGTGCAGAAAGGTACAAGATCTTGCAGCCAAGAGAATTCTTTACTAAAAAAATGTTATTTTTAGAGAGATTAAGCCTTCTAGAATTTTGTAGCCAACAAAGGGAAAGAAGAAAGACGTTGTTTCAACTACCCCCAAAGATTGGAAATTTGAACTGGGACCTCATGAAGGTCAGAGAAAAGGAGTATAGTTTAGATAGTTTAAACAATTTTGAAGAGGTAGAACCTTCACCTCAATTATTGAGAAGGTACACTTAGCATAGATATCAAATAGTTAGGTGCACTCATAATTAGAGATGTATAAATGAGACTATAATTTTGATGGAGGCATTGGTTATGGATGATTCTTGAGTCTTGAAGAGAACCTATGGATGAGATGGATGCATTGAATGAAAACCACACATGGGACTTAGTATCTTTGCTTGATGGTCAAAAACTTGTTGGTTGGCTGTCCAAAGGAAGATTAGTTCTGATGGTAGTGTTGAGAAGCACAAGGGAATTGATTATGATAGGTTTCTTTTATGATTGGTAAGCTTTGGCATCCAGGTGATTCTTATTGTCTATTGTGACAACTATTGACCTTGAGATTGAGCAAACAGATGTGAAGAAAAATTTCATGGTGATTTGGAGAATCAAACCTAAAACCTGTAAGAGGTGTAGAATGGGATGCCATTTATTATTATAGTGGGATTAGATACCTGTAGGTGAAACTGTTGTAGTCCACACATTAGTTAATTGGGTCACTCCTTAAGGGTGTAGTTAAACATAATATAAACAAAATATGGTTCTAATTGTCACACATTAAGCAGCTCTGATGATAATTAAAATATAATTAATATAAATTGTCAATTAGTAATTGAATACAAATATGATCAAATGACAACTAAAAGATATTTAATATCAATTGCCAATTAATTACATTGAAGATATTTATTATTTGAAAAAGAGGACATGATTATTTCATCTAACCAATCTTGGAGAGAGAAGCAAGACCATCAGAACAATCTAACGTGTTCATTCTTTCCATATAATTTTCTAACATTGAAGTTGATCTCCCCATGGCCTTCAAAGGTTTCAAACTAGTGATGTACATGATAATTTCCATGTCTATCCCCAAAAAAATCTTCTCCATTTATTTTTCCCCTATGAAGACCACGAAGGCACTGATTACATTTCATTCAACTTCCTATTGCCTATATTAAGTTTAGATTATTATCACATGTTTTTGCGAGAGCGTTGATCACAATGTTCCATAAACAATGATTAAAAATAAAAATTAATCGTAATCATTGTCTGGAGTAATGCCAAAAGGAAAGTAAATTTTCTATCAGAATTGTATGAGGTGGCACAACATGAACACTCGTTTCTTTGGAAAATGTCCAAATCTACATGAAGTGAATAGGAGGCATTGATTGAGGACAAACTCTTGAAATAAAGACCTGCAAGTTGACCTGACTTAATTTCTTTTCTGAATGGATGCAGAAATCCAAAATAGTGAGATTTTCTCTTCATTTATAATAATCATTCTAATGAAAATACCTTTTGAATTTTCAGCTCCTTCTCCATCAGTAATGATTCTAATTGTTGTTGTGATCAACTATGGTGTATGCAATTCAGCCTCAAGCCTTGCAACTTCTTTATGCAATTGCTTAACCGGGTCCTTATCTGAAATAACCTATTTTGGAACAATAGATTTTTGAGTAAACCTTGAATCATATATTTACTTCTGCATCTATTGAAAAAATTACAACATACCATATTCACTTGTGTAGTGTTGGTGACCTCCTTGGCACGAGTAGCAAACATAAGTGTATTTAGAGACTGCTCAACATGAGATGATGTAGGACTCATGGTACATATAATTTTTGTCTTGGAATTACCACCAAGAGAAAGCTGCAAAATCTGAGTGAGCTTTGAGTAACGGTAAGGTATGTGACCATTCATTTTTCCACCACTGCACCCACAGTTTAAAAGGAAGTAAGCATATAATGCTATAGCAAAATAACATCTGAGAAATATACAAATCTTTGTTGTAATGTTGTCAGTCTAGTATGTAGATAAGATCTATGAAATAAAGAGCAGTTCTACCAGGATAAAAATCTTAGAAACAAGATATAGATTATATATTAGTATACCCGGGTTTACGTATTACAGTACTTAAAGTTAGTAAACTTTGATTTATATGACACCCTTCTTTGAGCATAGTCCCTTCTGCATTTTTTTTTGATGCATGCTCACTTCCAGCAAGATCAGCAAAATTCTATACAAAATAGGATCCACCCAGTCATATAGGAATTAGAGAATCAAGAAAATGCTGTGAATAATAAGATAACCCTGCCTATAAGAGTTGTTTGCTGATGTTGAGTGAGTGTCCTCACCAAACAACGTCACAAAAATCTTATATACAAGATAATCCAAAATTGAAATCTCCTAAGAATATCTAAGTGTTGAAAGCTACATTTATTAAAACTACAATTCCAAAACTAGTTATAGAAGAAAAAAGTGCCCATCAAGGGTCTTATTATGAACAATTTTCAATAATTATTATTTTTTGTCCATGCAGTACAAGAAGATGCCATCTATCACTTTCTTATACAATGTATTTTCCTAGATGTATTTAGTTGCCTTCAGTCTAATGGGGCCTTTCTCCTTAGTGAGAGATGTTGAGAAAATCATCCATTAGGAAATAAGCAGTATTTGAGAAGCAATCATCAATAAGTCCAACAAAGAGGGCAAGTGGGAGATTTTTGGATTCTTTTGACTCATTTTTCATTACTTTTTTGCTATAAGTTTGCATAGTCCTTGTCCTATTACCAGCATTATAGGTTTAATATGTACACCATATTCTTATACTTTGGCAATCAGAGTATTGTAATAGAAGAAATTTGTCTCTTCTAAAGGAGGAATAGCTTTCGTTGAGAGCAATCTTACACTATCACATTAGAGTCAACCAATTGAGGTTGATGTTAATCTACCCTGTTGTTAAATTATGTTGGTTAAATCTATAATGTTTTATGTTTTTAACTATATAAAATTGAAATATATTTAATCAAAGCAAGCCAAAAAATATAAAGATAACTGCTAATGAATATAAATAATTAAAAAATAGAAATTAAATTATAATAGAATTGAAAAATACAAGAACTGAAGAACCTGGAACTCTTTGCCACTGTAATGCCTCCTTTTTGGGATATTCTTTAAAATAATAGAATTCACTCAAGATATAACAATAATTTTAACAAGGATTGCAATCTTTATAAATATATTCAGGTCAATACATCATAGCACAATACCCAAGTTGATCAAATCATGAATTCCTCATAAATAGCTTGTAGATATGCTGAGCTAAAAGACCCCGTCCGTAGTTTGTCAAAGGTAGGAGAATACCTCGCCCTTCTAAACTCTAGCTCATCCCATGAGTTTGGAATCCATTTTGTGATAATACCTAGCACTCCCTCCCTAGCTTGCCAAAAGGTAGGAAAAGACCCCGTACAAGACCCTATTGGGAGACTTGTATATACACTAATGATGTATTCTTTACAATAAGGAGTCTAATTTGACAGGAAACAATTTTTTTTTATAAATGTTGATACATGTTTGTTTTGACATGTAGCAGAACTTCTTATAAAGTGAAGTAATGCTGGGGCATCTATGGGAACAGAACAAAGAGAAAATGTGAATTTTGTTGAAACTATCAGACCAAAAAAATTCTCAGATGAGAACACTGCATTATGTGTATGACACTTCTGGTGTACTGGCGATATCTAGAAGGAGTGTACACATAGTATTGACGTATAAGAATGATGTCTCATATGATTAAGTTAGTGATATGAAAAACTCAGAGATATGTATATCGAATGTCAAAAGACAACACTTTTTCTCATATAGATTAGAACATGGTTTAGACAAAGTTGTTTTTCATAAAATCCTCCATTACTATCCTATTTGTATTAAAAAATTTCATGTTCTATCGGTTCAGATATGAAGGGACGATGACAAGCAGTTGTGCAATGAATTGTAAGTTGGTTTGATTATCAACAACTCCAAACTGATGGCGGCTAGAGACTCCTGTTGATGAAGAAATATTGGATCCAATCTGTTTTAACAGTAAACAATGGTCTGATTTTGTTCTATCAAATCTATTTGAAGTTTGAAAACAATTTTTTTTAGATATCAGAAAGAAATTTTTGCAGATTTATTCTTTCATATTGTTTTCATTTTACAGAAGGATGTTTGGAGTTCTTTTTGATAGATCTAAATTCTATTCAAAGCATAATTTATTTTCTACCTGTTTTGTAAATGGAAATTTCAGAACTTGTAACCAGTTGTAATTATTGATTGTAATATTATTAGAGTTGGTGCTCTGAGAATTTCTGAGTTGGTGCATAAAATATTCAATTGTGATCTTGGATGAGTTGGTTCTCTTCTAAGGGATTTGGTGATTCCTTCGGTTGGTGCCCTAAAATTTTATAAATTCTTCAACCATGAGGCTGAATTAGGATAGTAGATCCTAGCATCATTTCTCACCATGTTTTTTCCATCTTGGGTCCTCACATAAAATCTTTTACATTGTTTCTTGTGTGGTTGCATCTCTTTTTGTTTTATTTTCAATTACTTTCAAATTTCAGTTTGATGCTTGACAAGTTAAATTTTATTAAGGATTAGAAGTTTGTATCTATTACCCCGCTCCCCACCCCCGCTAGTAGTATAATTGTGTTCTTTACCATCTACCTTGTAAATTCTATGTCATGGTTTCAACTTTCAACATCCTTGGAAAGTTTTCTTTGGCACTTTGGGTGTATTGAGAAAATAATTTATAATATTTACTCTCACCATTGTTTGTAATAAATTCATAAGGGTTCCACTGGTAGTTGTAAAGGTGATATTTGAACATGAACATTTGATTTTGTTTCCCCCGCATGTGGACACTTAGAATGTAATGTTAAATGACAAGTGAAATGGACAAATGAGTGATTGTTGGGCTTCTCCAAATGAGCATTTGGAAAGAGACAACAAGTGCCTCTTAGTATTCTGTCTTTTTTGTGGCATTTAATGTAATGTTTCATTTCCAAGATTGGGTGCCCAAGTTGGGGGAAAAGTACTGGATCCAAAATAGGCATCCTTTCATGTATTAAGGAGGCAATCAAGGGGTTGGGACGTTTGGAATGATCTTCTTTGGGCGCCATTTTTGGTGCTTAAGAGTAAGACCTCTTTAAAAGTATAAAATTTCAGCTCCTTGGATGTAGAAATTGAGGAACAGTTGAATGTAGAGTTTCTCTACAGGAAGGACAGGTTGAGGCATAAAGAGGTTGCTCATAGGCACACATGTGCTTTCATGTTGGAGGTAAAGAGGATAATGGAAGTGGATGTGTTGCAATCTTATTTATTTGAAGATAATGCATACTTGGCCTCTCTTCTTGGAGGAGTTTTTTCCCGCAAGGGGTTTTCCACACAAATTTTGTTATGTAATGTTTTATATGTTGTGGATTTGTGCCTATTTACCTGAAGAAAGTTTTAAAATATCTTTCAATGGTTATTCTTAACATTAACATTAACTTCTTTTAAATATAAAAAGAGATTACACATAAAATCCATTTCACAACAAAATTTCACATGAATGATCATACACCATCCTAGTCATCCAAAGGTGAATGATATTAGGGTTACAAACCTCTTTCCATGGAGTGCATCATATTCATATCCTATGAAACATTGACGAATAGGTTTTACTTTTCTAGGCGAATGGTCGTGAGTTGCTAGGTCCAGTGTTGAACCTAATAGCTCTAATGCTATATGGAACATGATAAAATACAACAATACAAATTCTAAAACAATTTCTAATATTTTTAAAAATAAATTAAAACTTTCACCTATGTATCATTTTAACATAAATGAAATTATTTCTCTTTTTCATGAACTTGAGAAAATTTCCACAACTAAATTAACTACCATCAATTGAATAGAAATAAAATATTGATAAAAGAATTGTCTTCACATGAACATGAATATAATTAACAATTTACAACAACTTCAAATGAAATGGAACATAATTGTATAACATAAATAACTACTTTCATTCAAGTGATAACAAGAACCTGGGAGAGAAGAGGATAATTGTACTTTGATCTATGTTCTAGAAGTTTTGTATCTTTAATATCTTCATGAGAGAGGGAGAGCATCATTAGAAGTTTTACCTTGGGCATCCATTGACCATTTCACTCCTACACAACTTCCTTTCAAAAGTGACCCAGCCCTACATGAGTGATGTAGAAATTGGGCTTGGTCTAATAGTCATCCAAGTCTTTGATGTTTAGAACCTACATCAATCTTAGTTAGTCACACCCTCTAGGTTCCTCCCTTTATAAGTATAATCTTTCTAACTAAACGTGTATTCCTAGTTCATGGGATTTATGTTCACATGCTTCTTGCATTGCACCACCTTGTCTAAGGTTTATAAATATTCTAGCACTATTTCTTGTTGTCAAATTCACCACCCTTATTCATAAATATTTGAATCTAGTTAACTCTCTTGGTCTAAATGACCCATATCAAACTAGTTGTCCTTCTAGAAATAATGGTCTATTGGCCTTAAGGGATGGTGACCCTTACTAGCAACTACTAACAATTATGATTCTTAACAACCAAGTGACTATCGATGGAAGGTCCCTTAACAATCGACTTCAACTATTTATAATTCATGTTTAAATTTGATTTTTTATGCTTCAATCATTTAGTTCCTTCAAACTAAGAAATGTGAATGATTAACGATTCAAGTCCTACCATGATTATGATCTTGTTTCCATTCCTTGTTGTTATGTTTTAGCTAGCACTAGCTCTTGGTTAAGGCTTATACTAAGTTTAGATTCAAACATGGTAACAATATATTATATTTAAAGATAAGTATACTATATTATCATGCATACTTTTGGCCCGTTATTCATGCAAAATCTTGTTGCTTTTCAATTTCTTATTTATATATACTTTTTGTTAAAGGTTTAATCCAATGATTCAAGATATATAATTTTCTTATTGATGACGTGTTTTCATAATTGTATAATGATTTGGTGTGATCCAACTGATGCGTCAATCACAACTTATGATATTTATAATATTCTTGAGATGATTAAGATTATCATTAAAAATAGATGTCATTCCCCTCTCTTCATATGTAGATTTAATGAATTATAAATAGCATTCATATGTAGATATTATTGAATGACAAAGACCATGGATGAGTACCATAACCTCCATTGTGTAGATTAAGTAAATAGTAAAACATTACATAACACAGGTTGCATACTTTATGCAAGTATTGATTGAGACATATGATAGTAAATGAGGATGTTACGACTATAATTCTCAGAGTAAAAATTATGTTCTTGAATAATTGAAAACCTCCAAGATGATGGAGTCTGTATAGAATGATTACGGGTAGCTTAAATAAGTTGTAGTTGCAAGAGAGCATAAGAAGAAAATAACTTCTATAGTGTCTTTGTATACTCCTCACATAGGAATGGTAACTCCTTTGTGTCACCTTAGCGTGAAGAAATTACTCCTTGCCACCTCAAGGGAGGATATTCGGTCT
Organism: Thuja plicata; assembly: GCA_018584345.1. Taxonomy (NCBI): domain Eukaryota; kingdom Viridiplantae; phylum Streptophyta; class Pinopsida; order Cupressales; family Cupressaceae; genus Thuja; species Thuja plicata. The sequence continues at coordinate 113,400 of MU224947.1, forward strand.
AAGACAATTCATAAGATAATAGATAAAAATCACGACTTTTAATTATTAGTATGATATGCACTTCACACAATTTTCATATCCTCGTGTATACACAAATATGAACAAAAGAACCCTGTTGCACAAAAGAATGAATAAAAGAACCCTATTGCAACTTGGCAGAGGAGGAGTGAATTCTATGGAAAATGGAGTCTTAAGGGTCTGTAGGAAGTGTGTAACCCTTATTAAAGTCTGTGTTTGATCCAATATAGTGGCCATTGGTGGATTTGTGGGAGAGTATAATCTACTGTCTTGTGAGTTTGAAGTTGTTGTCCCATGTTGGGATCACCTTGCATTTTCGGAGGTTGAGTAAGAAGTAGACAGTCATCAGAGATCAAGAGTCCTATGATTGGATTGTGTTGAATTGGAGAACAACATTCAAGATAAAGGAGGGTAGGTAATCAGTACACTTCTTGTTGTGTGCACTCTGCACCAATGGCTATCAGTCATAAATGATCAATAAGCCTGTTACAATGATAAGAATATGTTCAATGGTGTTTTAAAAGACAGTGTGATCAAAGATAAATTCAACAAAGATAGTGGTCACTTTGATAACAAGGAAACCATGCAAAAATAATGCTTTACAATAAAGAATCATTGTTGTATAATAATGACATTGTTGTGTAGTATATTATCACAATGGAAAATAAGGACAACTGTTGCAAATGACAAAGATTACATTAGGCAAAAGAATTAGTACAAACTTAAGTTGAACAATTAGAATTTCTTTGAGTTCTTACGTTGAATGATCAAATATTTAGTTGCTAGTACCTAAAAAAGTAAAAGATGAATTATTATTATTATAAGGTTGGATTCTCTAAAGAAAAGGAGATCATGTTCATGAAGAGGTTGTTCATGCGACTATTGTTAAGTTGTGGGTGAATAAGGAATAGAAAGTTAAGGGGTAGCATATGCAACAAAAGGTAGGGTTGTGACAAGAAAGAATGAGGTCAATTTGACACATAAGGGGATCAAGTTTTGTGTATCACCTTGGTTTAAAGTCCCCCATTGGTTTTAAGTCATGTTTTCTCTGTGTCTCCATGCACAATGGAAAAGTTTAGGATACTATTTTTGATGTCTAGCAGGCAGACATACATCAAATCTTGCCAAAAATATTACCGAAATTTCACCCATGACTCAATTTTTGACAAAGCCTTATGCATATCAGATAAGAAAAAGGTGCATTTGTTTTAACTCTCATACATTTCGTTCAATTACATATTTGATAGAGAGTACAAGTACTATAAAAGAATCATCATAATAAATGTATGGAAAATAGAGAAATTTTACAAATATTTTGTTCAAAAGTAATCTATTGAATGAAGTATTTACATGTTGTCTCAAACAATCCGTGAGACTGACCTTTTCTTGTTCAATAAACATTAATAACAATGCATACATGAATAAGTAAATGAAAGATAAAGAATGTAAAGAGGTTAACCAACCATTGCCTATATGACTAGTCAGGGTTTCCCTATTTTGTTGATTGTCTCATCTGGTTTGTCCTTTTATGCTCCCTAGCCCTCCCAAGTCTTCATGTTTTTCACGCATCAATTATATCAATGTGTTATATCATGAATATCTAAGCAATGACTAATTATAAACCATACATGTTATTCTACCTATGCATATACAAAGTGATCTTAATGTACATTAAACAAGAATGGAAAAGCCATCAGGAGTCATATGCAGAAATGTACATCTTTTTTCTAACTTGTTTGTTTCATGTGTAGATATATGTGTCTCTCAATAGCTTGTGGGGTTAAATGTGGCTCACACAAGGTCTGATCCTAGCATACTACTGAGAGACAAGGATAAAAGAATCACCAATGATATATATGTAGCTAAAGTTATGCAAATATATAGATACTAGTAAGCATTAAAGAGACATGTATACTTTGAACATGAAACCTTTTGTTTCATCATGATCAAATAACAGTTACAAGAAGAACTCAAGATTTTAGGTGATCAACAACAAGTACTCATTAAGATCAAAGAAATCAGAATGGAAACAATGGTACTTAGAGCAAAATACGAATAATTCAAAAAACAACATGTAATTAGACAAAGTAATGTGTGATACTACTTTCATAGTAATGTAACTAAATCATGGAAGTTAATCAGTAATGCAGGTCAGTTATGTTAATTAAAAGAGAAGTTTCAGGGGGGTGTATACTAGAGGATCAATCACATGTTGAATTATCAAAGTAATCATCTTTACGGTGAATAAAAAATACATGCCCTATTTTTGATAAGGGAGGAAGTTAAAGTGAAAAATATAACAGCCATTCAAGGACAGTGCTGATTTATAATGACAGTTGTCGCATAACAGAAATAGTTAATGGTGAAACTATGAAAAAAACATTGATACAGTGGCCATGAAATGTATGGTTTCAGTTCATGTCATTTTCAATGAGAATAAAATAAAATCAACAAGAAATAAAGAGTATGTGGATGCATGTGATAGAACAATAATGATGTACAATCAAAGATTGATGGAAAAGACAACTACAATCAAGGCATGATTCAACTTTCCAATGTAAAGTACTTTCACAACATTCAACAGGGAAATAAGGAGCATAATCAAGGAGGGGTATTTTTAAGGCATGCTTATGTTTATGGTGTTGCTACCATGTACACATATCATGAGTTTTCTTTTATGTCAAAGCTACCATACATGTGGTCTGTTACAGAGTAAAAATTTCAGAAAAAGTATAAAGTATGTGTCATGTGATACCTCATGAAAAGAGAACAATGGTATGATTTACCTACTATCTATATTCAATGTTGATGCATATAAAAAGTAGAAGATTATATGCAGTAATCAGATGTGCAACTCTATGGTGAAATGAAAGGGAAAATACAATAATGCAAGTGATGTGCAGGAATCATAACATCATGCAACTTTGCATACATTAGTGATCAAGAAAATATACACATCAAGATATTAAGGTAGTGTCATGGTCATAATGTTGGAGAACAATGTATAGATATAGGGATAATGAGTTATAAAATGTACAGGTACATAAAAATGATCATTCGTTAACTAACAAGGTAGCATGGTTCAAATATTCAGAGATCACATTCTTCTTGAGGTATAATGTCATAGCAGTGAAATCATAAAAATATGTATGTATAAGATGCCACAAAGTGATCAATGTCAAAACAAAAGAGTATCATCTAGAATGGAAAAACATTATCATTCCATGAGAAACATAGTGACAAACATAAGCATCAATATCAAAGGAGATCAGTTGGGCAGCCACCAAAGCATAAGGTTTAATAAGAAACATGCAACATAGTCATATTCAAATATCATTGAGTAACAAGGAATTATAATACATCCTTGTGAAATAAAGCATGACATCAAGTACCTCACCAAGTACAAATTAAAGTGTTTTCTATTAAGGAAGGTGATCATTAAATCTGAAGCAAGGTCTTCATAAAAGAAATATAGATGCAAAGTTGCTTCAAGATTTTCACATATATAGATGTAGAAAAAAACCATGAAAATCAAGAAGTATGATTTAGCAAGGAGCTATTAAAATGATGAAAAGATTAGTCAAGTATTTTTGTGATAGGAAGTATTTGCAAAAAAATGGAACAATTATTGTTTATCAACAACTCTATTGAACAATAGAAATAGAAAATGAAACCCTAGGGAGCACGATCTTGCATATATAATCAAAATACATGTCATGATTGGTTAGATCTGAAGATGTTTCAAGTAAAATTTGACAAAGAAGCTTCAAAAATCACACTAGAGCCAATATGCATATTTACTAATATTTATGGCAAAGGTGTTCTTATAAGGTGTCCTTATATGAGATGAAGGAGCTATACTTTGTCATCAACGGCCAGCAGTGCTTAAAAAGGAATGCAAGATGATCATAACGATCATTTCTTTTCACGTGTCACCAATTTTTGTTTGCATTTTTTCATTTTTCATGCTTCATCTTAGGTCTTTTTTTAAATTTTTTTTTGAGCCAATATAAAAGTGCAAATTATCTACCATTAAGTAGCCCACATAAAAAATCCTCACCTAGCTATGTAGAACATTCATAAGTGAGCCCTAGTTCTTCATAGGAAAATGTATTATTTACAATACCTGTGCAACAAGGGGTGGATGTATAGTTTACAATACCGATCACTGTGTCACAATGTCCTCCCTTGCAATAGACAATGTCTCTCAACCTAGCAACAACAGACAATGTCTCTCGACCTCCTTCTCTCCCACGCAACGATACCATATTCAATAATCCGCAAAATGATTTGGTTTAATTTTTTTTCATGTATAACCCACAACTATTTAAATCCCATCAAAATTTTGACACCATCGGGGACTATTTGTGCATGCTAAAAGTGGACCTCTACTTTAGCAGTACACTTCAACATGGTCATTGTTCTTCAGTTGCATATAGGAATGAATATGGATTCATTCATCTTGCATTTCTGAAAGAGTCGACCTATTGCCTTCTAGTAGGCAGGGGTATGAGCTTTCTCTCAAATCATCACAAGCTCAGTGACTACACCGAAGACCTAAATGAAGGATTTTAAGCTATGATAAATGATCTAAGATGATATGCATATGTAGTTTGTTATTCATCCAAGCTACTTAAGATTGATTCTATAAGCACCAAATTGAAAAGTGAAAGATTCGTTTTAAAACCCAAATTGAATGTGCTCTAATGATTAGATTTGCATGCTTGAAATTAAACAACAATGCTAAATGATAAATGCTAAGAAAAGAGAAGAAAATGCAGTATAGTAACATTAGAAGAAAGATAGGATCCTTTGTGAAGGAAAAGAGTTTCTCATTTATAGAAATCTCTCTCGAATCGACGGTCAAGATTGAACAAAAAGAGTGGCTCAGATTCAATTGAAGAAGCACAATCCATGTACAAGTGATTCGATTGGTCGAGAGAGTCAGTTGACTGAACTGACTGATCAATTGTTTTGGAAACTTCCATATTCAGTTTTTAGTTAACTAAAATGTTTCCAAATGATAAATAGATGAGAATCAGTTAACTGAGTGGAACTAGATTATTTCCATTTTGATAATCAGTCAACTGAATTTGATGATGTCATATGCATTTTTAATAAATTTAATTGATTTTGAATGCATATTTAGGTTTTTATAATTAATTTAATTCCTTTTTGATTTAATTGACAATTTTGTAATTTTTATTTAATTAATATATCAGAATATCAATTAAATAATAGTATAAAGTTTATTTGCCAATGTAATGTGATTTTAG
>MU224947.1:118769-148172 GCA_018584345.1 Thuja plicata
CTTGATTAATTGTTGAGATTGGGGGTCTAGGGTTTAGGTGACCATTTTTAGGTGATTACATTTGCCCCTCTTTGAATTGATGTGCGATCAGCGCATTGATTCAAAGACTTGTTAGCAAGAAGACCCATAATAGTTTGATTTGAAGCGATGAAACTATTCTTTTGAAGAAGAAGACCGACTTCGAGTTTGATTGGACGAAGATCGATCAAAAGATATAAAACATAATGCTCAATTTGATTTGAAGCGATGAAACTGAACATCTGTTAAGAACTCTTAAACCTTTTTGATTGGTTTGAACAAATAACCAGTTTGATTTGAATCAATGAAACTGATTATCGTTAAGAGATTTGATTAGCAAGAAAATTGACTTGATTTGAAGCGATGAAGCCGAATTGATCAATGTATCTGGTTTCAATAATGAATAGCCCATGTAATACTAATCTTTTTTGGTTTCAAGTGTATTCACCACTGTATAAGACCATTGATTAGGTTGCCTTTGATTTAAGATGATCTCAGCTTGATTTGATGTGATGAAGCTGAGATGCCCCAAGCGATGGGGTTTTGATTGAGGATGTGATCACTGGAATGTTGATGTCCTGATCCTGCCCCCTTGGGAGAAAAATCAAAATATGGCTAGGTGCCCCAGTGATGAGAAGCAATTCGATTGATTAGACAATTTAGGAAGAAATTGATCTTATTAGAAAGAGGTCCCACATGGTTAGGACAAAATCTGTACTTGATCAGAGGTCCTGTTTGACTGAGATTGACCAAAATTAAGATACATGGATTGATTAGAAGAAAATCATGAGAGATTTATATTGGTTGTGCAAGTAGTCAGCTACAAATTTTAATTTTGATCCTAAAAATAGAATCGAGACAGTTGATTTAGCAAGGGATGTCATGTTCACCTACAAATGACCACTTGACGATGAGAAGATTGATCGATTAGAATCTCAGATCCTTCACATTGGATAGAGATAAAGTTATTATGCTGATTGCAACACTATGTAGATGCAGATGCAGACTAATATGGATACAACCTAAGGTGTAGTCTCTGACCTTTAGCTTTGAAATTTTTCATCATTGAGTATTTTTGGAACATCGGAGTCAATACAATCCTTACTGGTGCCACTGCGACCATAAGAATATGAATATGATTTTCATCGGATAAGATGTGGGAAACTAATGTAAGTGTCAAGAAACAAAATCTGAGATGACCTGAACGTTGTTTCCAGTTTTGATAGTGCAAGAGTACACCAGTATCTAGGCATTCAAAGCCAAGATAACCATGAGTGCGCGCTTGTATAAACAAACATATAAATAACAGTCAAGGAGATAGTTCTGACCTCACCTTGGCATACAAATAAACAAGATCAAGGGATGTGAGGCCTTTCCACCTTAATGTAGGGGCTCTTACCACATACACCCAGTTTATTTAACATTGTTGGATCATCAGGACCACACCAACAAGCAGTAGACAAAGAAAAGATGAACGAAATCAATGAAAATAGACAACATATAAATAGAAGTGCGACATACTTCAGCAAGTTTCAAAGTGTTTAGATGTGTATATGTATGGGGTGTTGAGAAACACCGTTGTGCTTGTGAGTGCAATGTGTTTGATTCCTATCAATTTTTTGTTTACGTTTGTGATATCCAATGTGTGTTAAGAAACACAGATGCATCCAAAGATAGTGTTAAGAAACACTATTGATTGTGGTGTTGAGAAACACCTGCTTGTGTCAGTAGTGAGTTGTCCTTTAGAAATGACAAGATTACTGACTCTGGTGTAAACCAAAGATGCGATCAAATTAGGGACTCATGCCCCTAGTAGAAAATAACGATAACTAACTTGACTCATACTGCGAGGAAAAATCTGATTTGATTGCCCCCAGGTTATGACTCTGGATCGGTTTCAAGCCAGGAGGGTTCTCAAAAGAATGAGAGTGTCACGAAAGTGACTGAAAGCTTATGTACAAACTGAAGAAAAGGATTGATGCCAAGATTGAGGATTGATAGATGGAGCGTTGAGTACAAGAGGCACCTGTTTACCAAGTTTTCACCTACTTGGAAGAGATGATATTTAGCAGAAATTGACTTGATTTGAAGTGATGAAGCCAATTTGATCAATGTGCCTGGTTTCAGAAATGAATGACTCATCTAAGACCGATCTGTCTAGTTTCAAGTGTATCCATCACTGTATAAGACAATTGATTGAGTTGCTTTTGATTTTTGATGATCTCAACTTGATTTGATGCGATGAAGCTGAGATGCCCCAAGCGATGGGGTCTTTCTTGATGAGGCAATCATTGAAAACCTGGTAAGCATGCTTGTGTTGCCATCCTTTTTCTCAATTTCAGATTTTTTTGTATTTTTGATGTTTTTGATTGATGCATCAAGGCACCTATTTATAGTTTCTTACCAAGATGATCATTTTTTTAGGACATTTTCCAATTTTTAGGTTTTTTTCGGCATCATTTTTCACTTTTGTTTTTAGTTTTTTCAAAGATTACCTGATCTCAAGCAAGATCAAATTGGTTTGCCCCCAATGTCTAGTAACGTAGAGGTCATTACAGATGGATTAGAAGGTTGATGGATGAGGTAAAAAGACAACGATGGATGAAGAGGGTGAATGCAACCCCCAAAGACAGTCTCCTCAAGATTACCCAAGCTAGGGAAAAAAGAACAATATAGCAATGTAGGCTCATGGAGCGATGTTGGATAACATATAGGATAATGACCACATGTCATGAAAAACATGTGGTCCAAAAGAATGGACATGTCAAGAGAGTTCTAAGAACTTGTTTTTCCATTTTTGATCAAGACCAAGGGGTCAAATAGATAGGATATAGATATGATAGCGCAATTAGGATAAGAGGTGATGGAGGTATAAGTGGAGGTTTGGATTATGGAAGGAATGCTCAGAGAGAGAATTTGGGATAAGCAAGATCACGATAGGGTGCCATGGATGAGAGCAAGTGAATAGGTTGAAAGGATAATCAATGTCAGGATACATGATGTGTTCATGGATAGGCTCAACCTTGTCAAGATCAGTAGAAGGAACATGGATGCTCACGAGCTAGCTGGATGTAAGATATGATGGATAAGATGACACGGAAGGAATTTTCCCCCAAGTGAAGAGTGCAAGTAGGAGGAATTACGCATGATGCCTGTTTGCCAGGTTTTCATCATGGTACTTGTCCAAGGTGCCACAAGAAGTGGTTTTCACCATAGGACGGATTGATTTATCTTTACTTTTTCTACCAAGGTGCCTGTTTACCAGGTTTTCACCAAGGCACTTTTTTCTTTCTTTATTTTTTTTTTTGTACTTCTTGATTTTATGAAGGACCTTAAGCTTCTTGCTCTTTAGATAGTTCTCCTTTGAAAGATATGATATGATGGGCCAAGGCCGCTGAAAGTATGCTCAAAGATGCTAATAGGGTGATGGTAGAGGAGATGATATGGAGGATAAGGGAGATGGTAGGAAAATATTTATGGGATGGATTAGATAAGAGGAATGGAAGGATATGAGATAAGATCAACATCGACACACCCCTGGAAGGGTAGTGGACAGATGGAGGTAAAGTGGATGGAATAGATTAAGGTTTGATGGATGAGTGGATATTGATCTTGGTATGCGAGGACCCAAGATGGATGAAACATTAAAGGTAATGTATTTTAGGATGTAAGGACCTAAAATAGAGTTAGAAGATGGGAGATGTGTAGCTGAAGATGAAGTGGAAGACTTTGGAAGCTTGGATGCCAACTCGTACTTTTCCATTTTGTTCAAGCCTTTTAAGAGAGACTTGGGAATACATATAAATTTTGATTTTATTTTTGTATCCAAGTTCTTTAGAAGAGACTTGGGAATCCACATAGCTTTTGATTTCCTTTTTGTATCCAAGTCCCTTGGAAGAGACTTGGAAATCCACATAGCTTTTGATATTCTATTGCATTTGGATGATTTAGAACGTATTTCTTCCATGATGGATTTAGGAACCCATATTTTCTTTGATTTTATTCTTTGCTTTGATTGAGAGTGCAAGTCTTCCATGATGGATTTAGGAAGCCATATTTTCTTTGATTTTATTCTTTTCTAAGTGGACCTTTCTGGTCTCTTGAATAGTTCCTTTTTCTTTGTAGTCACATGTTGATTAGATGGGACATAGTGATCTTCATATGTAAGTGGATTCTTGGATTTATGATTTCTTTGTTGCACATCCAAATTGCTTCCAAAAGACATAGGAATTGTGGATGTATAGGGTTGATATGACTAGTTCATATGGATGGGTTGATAAGGAGAGTTCAAGGATGCATGTCTTTGTTGATCTTGGTAGGGGATAGGGTAAGTGGATGATAAGCTAGTAGTGATAGGCATGGTGGATGGAGGGATATAAGGACCCAATATAGATGGAAGGTTTGATGGGTTCAGCTTTGGGATATAGGGACCAAGGATGGATTTGGAGGATAGTGAAGGCTGATGCGTACGTTTGAATGGAGGGATATAAGGTGTTGAAGGGATACCAACATCTTTAGAGTGAGCTGCATGACCAAGGCTCTTCTCTTTTAAATTCATTTGTTTATCAATAGTAGCATGAGCAGCTTTGATAGGAGCAGCTGAAGCTTGAGGGGATTTATTGTTATGCAAGGGATTTAGAGGAATTATGTTTTCTTGAGGTGGATACAAAGGAGCATGACAAGCAGATGATGGGATGCTATGATCTTGACAAGTATCTTTAGATGGTGTACCGAGAGTACCTTTCTCTTGATTTTCAATAGGTTCCTTGGAGATGATGGAAATGATATCTTGAACTTGCTTGGGAGATGGATAAGATATAGAAGGTGTAAGAGTTTCTTCTGGGAAGAAATGGAAGGGGATGATGAAATCATCATGGGACTCTTGAGATATGCAACTTTGGTCAACCATTGGGTAAGGATGGATGGTGTGTTGATCTTGATCATTACCGATATTATTTTCTTCACATTGTGGATTGGTCTCTTGACATGGAGCCACCTCTAAGGATGAGGTAGGAGTTTTGATCTGCATGAATTAATCTTGATACACTGATGGACAATCATTTGGAGTAGGCATGATAAGCATTGAAGCACACTGATGCTTTGGATCTATGATCTTTGAAGCTTGAGAAAGACTTGCAAATGTATGCTTATTAGCTTGGATCTCTTTTAGAGGTGGTCCCTGAGGGTAGACATAGTTTTCATTAGACTCAGTTCTTGATGGAGGCAGTGTGGCTGGGTTTGAAGCTTGATGAGGATTTGTTGGATTGTGTATCCTTTTCCCCCTTTAATTCTTGGATTTCAGATTGCATAGTTTGAATTTGTTTTGATAAAGCTGCCATAAGAATCTCTTCTTGTGCGTTGTTAGGACCATAAGGTTTAGCCCATTTTCTTGTAGACATTGTAAGATTGTCTTGATGCGCTCACATGGAAGATTGAAGAGGAGATATGACGAATCGATTGATTGACTGTCAGGTGCTTGAAGTGATATCTAAAGTGTTGATTAAGTCCAAGATCAAAGGACAAAGGAGTTAAAGTCCAACTAAGAGAGAAGCAATGACTCCGATCTTGAGTCAAGGTTAACCAACCTGCTCTTGTAACTCAGGATAAGGACAATGCAGATAAATAGGATTAAGATAACAAGTCTCTTAGACTAGCATAGTGAAATTAGATTTCAAAACAACAACGAGTCAAACTGTCAACAGATTGCAGTCAAAGACAGACTAGTGATGATGTTGATGAAAGCACAGATTTGTGAAAATTTAGATAGAACCTTTACAGTAGAAAATAGAATTGGACAACAAGTGGATAGATTTCCAGAGTTTTGATAGTAGATGCAGAAACTCAGACAAGAGTTGATAGCTAACACCTAGAAGTGCAAATTTTGAATCATTGATCACTTTGATGTTTGATTTGAATGTTCATTTTGAAGGTTTTGGTGTCTGTTTGTTTTGATGCTTCACCCACGCAAGACACATCAAGCAGAATGTTTATTGTAAAAATAACAGAGACATCACAATCCTAGGATAGCCAGGGCAATATCTGTTGAATTCCCACTTGAACCAAAGTTCAGCCACGCCTACTCATAGCGGACAACTTAGAAGCTTGGAGGCACGGGCTCCTCCTTACATGTGCACTCACTTCTCAGGCACATTAAGCTTTGAATCCCAAGGGTAATCACTTCCCAAGGGACCGTTGTTTCTACTAAGAGTCATGAAAGTGTGGGATTTCTCAGTCAGTCTTTGACCTTTCACGCCAACAGATAGAGGGATTTTGGTTACTAGAACAAAGTGTGTAGTCAAGGCATCCATTCAGGTGGTTATACTTGCGGCAGATTAGCTCCGTTATGGAGGCCTCCCAGCCTACATAAGTTACGTTCTATAGGTTTTAATGCACCACAAGGGTACTGAGGGAAATCTTCTTCCCGGTATAACGCAATCAACACCTATTCACTGTGACATTAATCACAATGACATTTTTTATATACCGATTTGGAAGGACGGCTTTAGCCTGTAACCGGTTGGGCAATCCACTCTCATCGGCTCTGTTAAAGCACTCGGGAGGTAGCCATGCTAAAGAATTTTGTATGATTTTCTCTTTCACCCAAGATCTGTGAAGGCGAGGGGAGAGGATACGTCCATACAATTCTTTGTTTTTACAAACTAGAAGACACTTCAGGCAGAATAAGAAAATGATGATAATGTTTCTAGATTTCTGATCATCCCAAAAGGGCGAGAGCATAGTTTCATGACATTGTTGTCATTTCTAAAACATTAAACAAGTATTCATTTTAAGAAGTCTTGCATGTGGGTTCCTATTTTAAGAAATCCAAAATAAGATGCAAGCACACTGTTTTGCATTCTATCAATCAAAGGCAACCTGCAAAACCAATTCGTGTGTAGTTTTTGTTTTAGTCTTCTTGGATAACATTCTGCAAACCATTGTTAGGCTATATGCAAAAGATAAGATAAAAAACAAGAAAGCCAAAGATTAGTCCACATTATCAATATCTGAAAATTAGAAAATAGATTACATATTCAGAAAGTAGATAGAAAATTATGCACTTTAAAAAAAAGAAGCACCCAAAAAGGTTACCATATGAGCCTGTACGAGGCTCTGGAAGTTGCAAAACATGGGATTAGGTAAGTATAGTCATCAAAAATAGTGATTTATGATAAATCCAGAGAGAAAAATAAAAAACTGACTTCACCACAGTGAACCTTACAAAATGTTACCCCAAATAAAAAAAATGCTCCCAAAAAGGACCTAAAATAAGCAAGATATTGGGGTTTGAAGTTAGAGTGCAAATTTTAAAACTCCAATGGTGAAGGGTAGTAAATTCAAAGTTCTGATGACGTCAACTGAATGGTGTGATTACACTATTAAAAAAAAACCCAAATTCACAAAAAAATTCATCCGTCGGAAGTTACCGTCGAAATTTTGCCCCAAATGTAGTAGTGTGGGAAACTTAGTACAAATTAAAATTACTAGCAATATTTCATCCATAATACACTAGCAGTTCGCTAATAATACATTGTTATTCAAGGAGAGTAGCAGTCAGGAAGAAAGAAATTTTCTAACCTTACTAAGATGAGATTACTGAGAGGGGTGGGGGGGGGGGTGAATCAGTAATCTACCAATTTCAACATTTAAACACTTTTTACTTGTCCACCATAGCAGAAACTCAAAAATCAAATGTAAGTGTGCAACCACAAAATATCTAACACAAAGACACACGATTTTTGGTATTATGAAAACCCAAATTAGGAAAAAACTATGGTGGGAATGGTACCCACAAACCTGTACTCTTCTAAAATATGCCTTGTGAAAGGCTTTACCCTATGAAAGACATTTACATATACATGAAAAAATGTAACCTTATGAGAGGCTTTACCTAAAGGTCATAAAAATCTTGTACCTTATGAGAGGTAGCCTTGTGAAAGGACTTAGAACACTTATTATGGTGCCACCATACAAGATTTACACTACAATAAAGATCTGTCAGGATCTACCTCACTTGAGGATTTCCAGCACTTTGTTGTAGTTGTTAGGAAATAATAGGTAAGAATGATCTATGAAATAGAAACCTCCTTTGCTTGATCATATCCTCTATAGCTCAAACAAAATTCTTCTCTAACACTTTTCTGGACCGCACCCTCTGTCTCTTCTTCCTTCTTAACCAAGACACGATCAACAACATATTCACCATCTTCTTTTTTCAGTTTATACTTCTTTCTTTTTGCTTAGGTTTCCACCGCCATAGAAAACCATATAATGTAATATCTTTTCAATCTGACCATACACTTGGCTTAATATCACATATCTCTATGTCTAATTTGAAATTTACTGACCCCGCCTTTCCATTCTCAGATTTAATCAAGAAATTAAATTATTTCATCAAGTATTTTCTTTCTTGACCAATCAGCTTGCTCAAATCATCTTTACACACTCATCTCAATGATATAACCATTAAACAATTATTTCCATCTATCCATGCACGTTCTCCAATGAATTTTGACCAATAACATTTGACTATAACAATAATTTAAATCACCAATACCAATCAAACTGTTAGCCATTTAGAAACTTAACACTATTCAAGTATCATTGTTTATCCTTTGAAATATCTCATACTTTTCTTAAAATGAATCACGGTTGTAGGATTAGCATCTAGTAGCTTCAGGTAACCTCCAGAAAACAACTGAACACAAAAAAAATCAAACACATAACCATAGTGATGGAATCATCATATTCCTATTAATTGTCGTCTTAACAATTTCACTGTCTCACCGGTCATCACAACAAGTTAAGATTTTATGTGTAGCATCCAAACATGTTTCAAAACACTTCTGTAGAACTGCACCTTAATATATTTCCATTAGCATGATGTATTCCACAATCATCATCAACAAATCATAAAGTTAATAGTTGACATCAATGACAATACCATAACTGGTCATTTCTCAGTCATACCTGTCATGTATCATCATCAAATCATGCTCTAGAAACCATTGTACCTTACATATATGATCAACCACTTACTTCACTTCATTTCTCTACACCAGTTATGTCAAAAATCTCCCCATTTGGCATTGATGGCTACACAAAAAAATCAACACATACCTCATTGTCACTTTAGCGGTGTGTACCAAAGCAATATGACTAACCAACTAATCACATACATAGATTCTTTAGGTTCAAATCCATCTTCAAATTCTTAGTTTCTAATCATTAGCCTTGTAGAGTCCAATCTATGTAGTGTCTTCCCCTAGGATGTAGACTCCATTCAACTCACTGCATGTACCAAATACATGTACTAATGTGTTGATGGTACATTCTCCCCCTTTGACAACAATGCCAAAGTTTCCAATCAACAACATCTTCTCTTTGATTTCTTGTTCACCACATTTTTACAAATTAACTACTACTCCAGGAGTTGTCACTAATACATCAATCTAAGTTAAGAATCAAGAGTAAATTTTCATGATTAATGTAGTACAACATCTTTTTAGTTACGTGGAGATGGGGAAGTGACCCCTAACTTACTTCTCAAGTATTCAAACCTATCCTTAGGTAGAGGCTTAACAAAGATATCAATAATCTATTCCCTATTTGGAATGTATTGCAACCTTACCTCTTTCTCCTAAACTTGTTTTCTAAGAAAATGATACTTTATAGAAATATGTTTAGTCTTAGAGTGCATCACTTGATTCTTAGAAATGTTTATAGAAATAATATTATCACATTGAATAACAATAGGTTCAGTCACCTTTTCTAATATAACTTCAAGTAGTTTCTTAATCCATACCACCTGAGTGGAATTGATGGCAGTAGCAACATATTCAGCTTTAGCAGTAGATTGTGAAATACAGTTATGCTTCTTACTTGTCCAAGCACAAGTCTTTCACCCAAGAAGAATGCCCCACCGCTTGGACTTTTCCTATCATCCATATTTCTATCCCAATCAACATCATTATAAACACTAAGTGAAAAATACCCTTTGTAACCATACCAAAGTCCATAATTTGTTGTTCCTCTTAAATATCTTAATATCTTCTTTATTGCAGTCAAGTGTGTTTCCTTAGGATTTGCTGAAAATCTTGCAATCAAACCAAATGCTTGTTCAATATCTAGTCTACTGTGCACAACATACTGTAGCTTTCCAATCATAGATCGGTACATAGTTTGATAAACTTCATCAGATCCATCATCCTTAGACATTTTTCAACCTATAACCATTGGGGTTCCAACAGGTTTTGATTCCTCAATTCCAAAGGTCTTCAATATCTCTTTGATGCATTTAGACTGATTGATCTAGATATCATTATCAAGTTGTGAAAATTGAAATCCAATGAAGTATTTGATCTCACCTATCATTGAAATTTCAAATTACCTTCTCATTTGTTTAGAAAATTCTCTACTTAGGTCATCATTACCTCCAAATATTATATCATCAGCAAAGATTTCAGCAAGTAGTAACTTGTTTTCTTCATCAAACTTTATTTAAACACTGTTGTTGTCACTTGTTCTAAAAAATCCAATCTTTATAAGATATGAGTGCAGTCTCTCATACCATGCTCTAGGTGCTTGTTTAAGTCCATATGATTCCTTCTTCAGTTTGCAAACCAAATCTTGTTCATCATTCTTCTCAAAACCTTCAAGTTGTTCAATATAAATCTCCTCTTCTAGTATACCATTCAGAAAAGTATGTTTCACATCAGTTTGATAAACCTTGAATTTCTTGTAAGATACATAAGCAAGTAGGATCCTTACTCCTTCTAATCTAGCAATGGGTGCAAAGGTCTCACCATAATCCAATCCTGCCTCTTGTGCATATCCTTTGCAAACAAGTCTTGTTGTGTTTCTCACCGAGCTTCTCCTATTTCATCCATTTTATTTCTAAATACCCATTTAGTTTCAATCACATTCTTATCTACCAATCGGGGTACTATAGTCCAAGTTTGATTCTTCTCTATCTCTTCTCTCATTGCATTCATCCAATCATCATATTTCGGTGCATCCTTAACAGTTCTAGGCTCAAACTTAGTAAGTAAGTAGATTCTCTCTCTAGCTTTCCTTCTAGTTAATACTCCATCATTCTTATCTCCAATTATTTTCTTAGAAGAGTGATTTAACTTAACATACCTTTGGTAAGGTAGGATCATATCTTTATTCCTCAGCTTCATTCTGAACAGATGTATCATCCTTTGCTTGTTCCTCTTGTCTTTGTTCATTATGTTCAACAGGTTCATCTTCCATCATCGATTGTATATATGTTATCCCATTGTAATCTTCAGGTTTCCTTTTTCTTTCTTCATCATTTTCATCATTTAAATCATCCACTTTTACATTATCACTCTCAATGTTCTTAGTTGTCTTCTTGTTTAAACACTTGTAGGCTTTACTCTTAGATGAATACCCCAAAAATATTCCTTCATCACTTTTAGCTTCAAAATTTCCTATATCTTCACCCTTCTTAATAAAGCATCTACTACCAAAGATTTTGAAATAACTTACATTAGGAGTGTGTCTATACCATAGTTCATAAGGTTTCTTTCCTGTTCTTTTCTTTATCAAAACTGTATTCAAAGTGTATAGGTAGTGCTAACAACTTCTCTCCAAAATATTTGTGCAACACCCTTTTGTATCATCAAAGTCCTAGTACATTCAACCAGTGACCTATTTCCTCTTTCAGCTATTACATTTTGTTGTGGTATCCTAGGAGAAGAAATTTTTATTTTAATCCCTTCTTCTTCACAATAGGCAACAAATTCATGTGATGTAAATTCTCCACCTCTATATGACCTTAAGCATTTTAAGCTCCTACCAATTTCCTTTTCCACTCTTGCTTTGTAAATCTTGAACATATGAAAATATTTTGATTTCTCTTTAAGAAACACAACCCACATCATCCTTGAATAGTCATCAATGAAAAATACAAAGTAATTTATCTCCATAATAACTTTGAGTTCTTGTAGGACCACATAAATCAGTATGCACCAAATCAAGTATATTCTCAGATGTGTAACATTTACTATTGAATGTAGAACTAGTAATCTTCCCAAATTGACAATCTTTACAAACAAAATTATCAAGTTTCACAAGGTAGGGAAGACCTTTAACAACCTTCTTTTTACTGAATTTGATCAGGCTATCAAAATTAAGATGACAAAACCTCTAATGCAACAACCAATTGTCCTCTAGTTTTCCAATCAAGCATTTCTTAACAGATGGATTTAAGTAGAATAAGTTACCTCTTGTCAATCCTCCAATAGCAATAAACTTTCCTTGTTTGTTCTTTATCTTGCATATTCCTTCACTTAATTCTAGATCAAATCCTTTATGATTTAGTTAAGAAACACTCAATAGGTTGTAGTTCAGTCCTAATACCCAGTAGACATCATCACATTTTGTATTTTCCTTCAGTGCTATAGTGCCTTTACCTTTTACCATACAGGGGATGTCATTACCAAACTTAACTGATCCTCCATAAATTCTTCAAGCTCAATGACATTACTCTTTTCACTGGTCATGTGATGTATCCAGCCACTGTCAATAATCCACTTCTCACTCCTTTCCATAGTCGATATCAATATAGTCTCACTACCTTCTATCTTGTCTTCCTTCAAAACAACAAAGACAATCTCCTCAGTATCATCATTATATGGTTCATCATCTGTAACACCTTCCTCAACTAGATAACATGTTTTCTTTCCTTTACCCTTGTATCTCTTATTCTTTTCTTTCTTATTGTTCTCAAGGAACTTTGATGCAATATGTCCAATCTTACTACATGAAAAGCATTTCAAGGGTAATTTTCCTTTATACTTTCCCTTTCCACCAGGTAACCTTCTAGTAAATAAAGCTTCCAATTCCTCTTTTTCTTTTTCCTTAGATATGATATCATCAATATTACTTCCATAAGATACTAAAGCACTTTGACTAATAGGCTCATAATTGCTTCAAGAGTTTAGATGGGCATTAAATACTGCATCAGTTCTAGGCATGCTATTATCATAATTTCTCAATTCAAAGGTAGTTAACTTTCCAACCAAAGAATCAAAAGTAACTGGTATAGTCCCTAATGACCTTACTTCTTGTATAACAGAAACTCTAATTGCATAATGTGGCAATAAATTTCTCAGGATTTTTCTTACTACATTATCTTCACTGATGGCTCCACCAGCTCCTCTGATTGTATTCATTACCTCCTTGATTCTCTGACTATATTTATCAATGTTCTCTCCTTTAGTCATCCTCATGTCATCAAATTGTCTGACCTTTAAGCTGTCTACCTTATCTTTTTGCACATTAGAATCTCCTCCATAGACTATGTTCAACTTCTCCCACATATCATAATCAGTGTCAAGATCTTGCACATTGATAAATTCTGCATCTGATAAGCTACTTGCTATTGCTTCCATAGTTGCATTGTGATCTTTTTTTGTCTTCAAGTGATCAGTAGAAAGGGTTCCACTAGGGAGAACATATATTTTAGTCACATGATCCCAGTACGGATCACCCATTCCTTTCAGGTACAACTTCATCCTTCTACACCATACTATGTAACTATACTTGTTGAACTTAGGACCTTCCTTTCTCATCATCTTGTTAGGATCTTTGACTCAAGCTATTAAAATTCTTCTCCAAGGACCAAATATTTGGTGCCAATTGTTAACCTTACTAAGATGTGATTACTACGAGGGGGGGGGGGGTAAATCAGTAATCTACTGATTTCAACATTTAAACACTTTTCACTTATTCACCAAAGCAGCAACTCAAAAATCAAATGTAAATGTGCAACCACAAAAAATCCAACACAAAGACAAGATTTTTGGTATCATGGAAACCCAAATTAGGGAAAAAAACATGGTGGGGATGACACCCACAAATCTGTACTCTTCTAATGTATGCCCTGTGAAAGGCATTTACATATACATGACAAAATATAACCTTGTGAGAGGCTTTACCTAAAGATCATAACAAGCTTGTACCTTGTAAGAGGTAGCCTTATGAAAGGACTTATAAGACTTATCACAGTGCCACCATACAAGATTTACAATACAATAAAGATCTGTCAGGATCTACCTCACTTGAGGATTTCTGGCACTCTGTTGTAGCTGTCAGGAAAAAATAGGTAAGAATAATCTATGAAATAGAAACCTCCTTTGATTGATCAGATCCTCTGTAGCTCAAACAATATTCTTCACATTCTTCTCTAACACTTAGATGGAACACACCCTCTATCTCCTCTTCCTTCGTCACCGACACACGATCAATAACGTATTCACCATCTTCTTTTTTCAATTTATACTTATTTCCTTTTCTCTTAGGTTTCCATCACCATAGAAAACCCTAAAATGTAATACATTTTCAATCTAACCATACACTTGTCTTCATATCACATATATCTATGTCCAATTCAAAATTTACTGACCGCGCCTTTCCATTCTCAGATTTAATCAAGAAATTAAATTATTTCATCAAGTATTTTCCTTCTTGACCAATAAGCTTGCTCAAATCATCTTTACACACTCATCTCAATGATATAACATGTTAAAAAATTGTTTCTAGTTGTCCATGCACATTCTCCAATGAATTTTGACCAATAACATTTCAATATAACAATAATTTAAATCACTGATACCAATCAAACCGTTAGCCGTTTAGAAACTTAACACTATTCAAGTATCACTATTTATCCTTTGAAATATCTCATATATTTTCTTAAAATTAGTCGTGGTTGTAGGATTAGCATCTAGTAGCTTTAGGTAACCTCCAAAAAACAACTAAACACAAAAATAATCAAACACATAACCATAGTGATAGAATCATCTTATTCCTATTAATTGGTGTCTTAACACTTTCACTGTCTCACTAGTCATCACAACAAATTAAGATTTTACATGTAGCATCCAAACATGTTTCCAAACACTTATTTAGAACCACACCTTAACATATTTCCATTATCATGATGTATTCCACGATCATCATCAACATCTCATAAAGTTAATAGTTGACATCAACGACAATACCATAATTGATCATTGCTTAACCATACTTGTCATGTCTCATCATCAAATCATGCTCTACACCACTGTACCTTACACATATGATCGACCACTTCCTTCACTTCATTTCTCTACATCAGTTATGTCAACAAAATCAAAAACTCATATTAGACTAGTACTCAAGGGCCTTAGGAAAAGAAGTCAATAAAAAAAAACACAAATTTTCTTCTTTAACATGAATATAAGAAATGAAAGAGAAATTAAGAACATATTATGATTCAGAAAGGGTGAACTTCCATGTAAATATCTAGGAATACCCTTGGTAAGAAACACTAGATCCAAAATTTTTTTGGATAAGGTGTTGTCTAAGATAAACAATATACTTCAGTCTTGGAAAGGTAGAGGTTTATCCATGGCAGGAAAGTGATTAAGTTAAAATAAGTCCTATATGCAATACCATAGTTGTTGGGATTAATGGGAAGTAGTACTAATAGGGGAGGGGTGAATCAATACCTCTAAAAATTTTAACTCTTTTCACCATTCACCATTAGTAATCATTCATTACTGTATTACCGACCATTACTGTTGTTCTTTCTTGTGCATGTAACATTAATTCATAATCTTTAATTGTTTGCAACATTCATAGAAACATTCATGAAAGTAATAAACACATAACACAAGATATGATATTGTAGAAAACTCATGTTAAGAAGTAAAACTGTAGTGGGGATGACACCCACAAAACTTCGCTATCTGCAGAATGGAAGGGAGCCCGTAAAGGCTTACAATTGATTACTTCTGATGATCTACCCTATTAGGAGTATTAAAGTGGAGACCGGTTGAGATCTACTCTGTTAAGAGCTTTAACAACACCGATTTAAGTGTGCACTCTGTTAAGAGATTTACAATAGGACTGTTAAGTCCACCTTTCTTGAAAGGATTTCTTTGTGTACTACACTTGTTAGAATGAGTACATATGATTAACCTGACTGTATGCAATATACAATTTCTGATTACAGATCTATTAAAGCTCTCATAATAATAATATCACCTTAAGTGACTGATTAATACCTTTCTCTGCTTGTCGGTAGCCTGTGTTCTTGTTCTTGAAACTGATTTGATTCTTTTCTATCCTTCTACATGAAATCTCTTGTCTGGTCTCTAGATGCTCTCCATGGCTACAATATTCATTGAACAACAATATTTACAATAGATTGAGCATCTATTTATACAAGTATTTGACCTATCTTGGAATCACGCATTACAATGTTAACTCTTAGATCCAAGGTTTACAACTTGACCTTGATCTTCAGTTTGCATGTTTTAAATTAGTAAAACTAATTAAAAAAATAACAAATACATTGCTTCCTCTACACATAATGGTTTTAAAAACAAATCAAGAAGCTATAAATACAACTTCAATGATTTATCTAACATGGAAAGTCAGATCCACTTTGTGCGGGATGTAACTGAATGTTGGTTCTTGGTCATCAGGTTGAACTGAAAGTCTGTTGGTGTTCCTTTGTTGAAATGATCATCGAGTTCCCTTCATCTACCGAGTTCCTCTCTTTGTTGTTCCATTGGGTTGCACTGTTGTTACTCGTCAGGTTCCTTTATCCCTTTTGTCATCGGGTAACACTGAATAGTGTTTGTCGAGATTCTTTTGAACTTGGAAGTATCGGGTAACCTTGGTGTCGGGT
This sequence comes from Thuja plicata, assembly GCA_018584345.1. Taxonomy (NCBI): domain Eukaryota; kingdom Viridiplantae; phylum Streptophyta; class Pinopsida; order Cupressales; family Cupressaceae; genus Thuja; species Thuja plicata. Next base: position 135,496 of record MU224947.1, read on the forward strand.
AGTCTTGTGCCTTGTTTGTTGGTGTAGTGTAAACCGACGGTGTAGATCATGTTTTTCCTTGTGTATACTAATGGAAAAATATAATGCCTTCAATCTCCCCCTTTGACATTAGTATCAAAAACTGATATGTGCATAATACTAAAGTGTTTAGTATGTACACCATGTCTATATCCTTGTCATTATATGACTCCCCCTAATTGTATGCATCGGTATAGTATAAGTATATGTACATGTATACTTGCCTCTTGTGACTGTATATTTCATTTCCTCCTTTCATTTCCCCTTGTACATATTTCTTCCCCCTTTATACTAACTAAATAGTACATATCATTTCCCCCTTTATTTGATACTCATGACCAAAATTTACAACTTATAAGATGCCAAAAATTTGACAAAAATGTGTAACTTACAATGTGTCAAGGATATGTGAATGGGTTGTCTTGATATCTTTGAGAAATTTCTCCCATTTTTCTTTCAGTAGTTCTAGGGCCATGTGCTCTAGCTGTAGCCTCGCATGCATATCATAAATGTTGTCTAGGACAGACATTTCTGGGGTGGCAATTAGTGTTTTTGCCTCTGTCACATGTTGTTTCAGTAGTGAAAGTGTCGATAAGAGCTGAGCTTGGAGCTCATTTACCTCATCTCTGTACTTTGTCTCTACAATCTGTATGTCCTGTCTCAATTTTTGAACCTGTTTGAGTTGCTCATTGTGCAATTTTATTGCTTCTTCATTATTTGTGAGACTTTGTGCACTTGTCTTAAGATCAACATCAATTTGTTCTATCTTTTTAGTATACTCTTGTGTGAGTTGATCAAGTGTACACAATTTCTATATCAAAGTAATAGCTTCTGAGATGATTGGATCAATTGTGCTCACCAATTCAAAAAGCTTTACCTTTTTCAATGCCACTTCCTGGCTTATCTTTTCTACTAGCTTGAACTCATACTTTTGTTCAAGTCTTTCTTCCATGACATTCTCAACATCTATGTTCTGAGATGTTATTGCATTTGTGAGTACCACCAATTGATCAAGCATTGGGATTGTTTGATCAATATCTACATCAAGTACTATTTGTTGAAGTATTCCTCTTGCTACTTCCAGTACCTTTTCCTCCTTTGTGGCTTTCCTTAGTTTGTCTTGCATTTCCTTCCTCTCACAGAGTTTTGCATACTTGGTCAATTCAATTGGATCCAATGTCCTCAGATCACAAACTGGAATCTCAATGATTTCATCCAGAGTTACTGGATTCTTATGCTTGCTCTTCTTCTTCTTTGAGACTTGTGGGGACGCATATGTATGAACTACCATTGCTAGCTCATTTGTTCTCTCTGAAGTTCTTGGTGAAGGCTTTGTAGAAGATGCTTCTTGTGTTTTCTGCTCGGGGTGCACCTGTCAGTTTGGTGAAGACGTCTCTCCATCCACCTTGGGTGTCTCTATAGATTTTTCTTTTGTTTTCTTTTCAAGCTCATCCTTCTTTTCTTCTTCACTCTTATCTTTCTGCTTGTCCTCCTCTACCTTTTTTGATTTTTCTTTTTTTTGATCAGTAGATTTATCTTTCTGTTCATCGGTTGCATCTTTTTCTATAGTTGTGTCCTTTGTATTATCTGTGGTGTCTTTTAATTCAACATCACCCTTGTCCTCGGGTGTGCTTGTTTCCTCTGTAGTAGACCCATCATTACCCTCTAATATATTGATTTCCTTCAATAGCACAAGCATATTGCTTTGAGTGGTAGCTTGGGCTATATCCAGAGTGGTGTCCTACTTGGCAGTTTTATCTTTTAGAGCAGTGACATCCTCATCTTTTTGTACTTGGTCTGCAGGGTTTGGTTCTGTTAAGTCCATGACTAATGTGTCCTATCGTGTCTCATCAGCAACAATCATTTCTTTACCATCTGATGTCATCAAATCTTGTTTTTGTCCCTCATCCTTAAGTGTTATGAATATAACATCATCTTTCTTCTATGGATCTTTATCAGAGTCATAATTTGTGATGTCATGAATGTCAAGATCATCCATGAATTTGTCCATATCAATTTGCTCCATTTCTTCAACATTGTCCAAAGCAATGTGTTGAGGACTTGACTTGTCTTTATCCTCCTCTCTATGAGGTGTGTCGGTGAGAAGTAACTATTCCTCACGACTTGTTGACTCTGGTGGAAGATCTAGGAGGTATCTCCATTTTTTTTCAGTCATATTGTCTAGCTCTGTAAACTTATCCTCAAGCACTTTGTAAGCCTTTATCTTGGCTACAAACTTGCCAGAGTGCTTCTTCATAATCTCTTTGATTTCTTCAATCTTAGATTCGGGAGGCATTAGTTTGACAAGTACCCTTTTCTTGCTTCTCTCTCAATCTGTAGAGCATATGACCACTATTGGGATATTCTATTACCTAGCTCTTTAGGTATTTGGTTGATGAATTTAGATGGTACATATTTGTAATTGACCATTGCCCTTATTATGGCATCTTGTATCTTATTTTGGTCCTCTGGTTTGAGTGTATCCCATTGCCTGATTCTCTTGTCATGCATTGTGCTAGATGCAACAATAGATTTTGCAGCCTCATCAATTGTTTGATTCCTGTAATTCTTCTTCACTACATCAGGCTCATCTTCTTTAGAATCCTCTATGTCAGCCTTAGTTCTGACCATTCTTTTTCTCCTCTTTGGGGATGTTGCCTTCACAGTTTGCTACTTTGTTTTCTTTGTTGTCGGTTGCTTCCTCTTATAGGTCCTTACTTGACCTTTCTTAGGAGGTGTGGTGTTGGTTTTAGCAGTTTGCCTCCTTGTCCTTTGCTTCTTTTTAGGAGGTGGAGGTGTATTAGATTTAGTTTCCTCATGTAAAGTAGAAAAATGGATGAGGGTTTAGAAGATGTAAAGATGAAAAAGTTTGATAAAGGGGGAGGTTTGAATTGTTAATTATTATTTGTGTTGATTTCCTTAACCCTATTTTCCACTTACTTGAATTTGATTGATTGTATATTGCAATTGCGATTGTGATTAAGGGAAGATAAGATGCTCCTTTCTTTCACCCTCAAATACACAAATAGGAGATCCAATTTTGATCAACCCAAAGGGTAAATACACAAATGAATCCACTATTTGGAAAGAGACCAAGAAAGGGGATCTTAAATTATGTAATTTGACTGATTAATATGATTAATGATAGTAATTGAAAAGAATAGGAGAAAGTACCAACCTTACAAAATGGCAGATCAAAGATTGCTATTTTTTTATATTTGTAGATTGTTTCTGGAGATGCTGATAGTTGATACCAAACCGAAACACAAAGATGGACAAAACCCATAAATCTTTTTCCGTTCTGATTTCATCTTATGAAAAAGGTTGACCCTGTACCACTTTTGCCAACTCGATCTGCTCAACTCTGAAAGTGTCCCTATTCGCACAGTCTGAAAGAAATCCGAAAAGGGTATCCAGATCTGGCCTCAGATCTATAGTCCTGAACCTGTACCTACAAGAAAAATGTTTGTTTGTTGGGCTAAAGGGGTTTACCTTGGTCAAACCCTAGTTTTGGAATTAACCGTAATATATGTAATTGAAGATTGCATAAAGAATAACAAAGCAAAACTCAAATTCACCTTGCTTGTAATGTCCTTGTGGCGGATTTGAATCCGTGGATCCACAAGTATGCTTCAAAACATGGAATTTAGAATAGAAGGATGTCTTCAATCTCTTGCTTGTAGATCTCCAACACCAAGTCTTGAATGGGTTCTTGAACTTGACAAGGGCTTTGGAAGAAGATGGATGGAGAGATTACCAAAAGGGCACTTTTTGGCTTGAATCCTTCAATGGCCTCCAATGGATCTCCTTCATGCAAATGGATACTTGAGAATGATGGATGCTTGCTTCAAATCTTGCCTAATTGCTTGCTTGGATTTCACTTCATAAGGATACTTGATGCTTGATTAGAAGACTTTAATTGCTTGATCGTGGTTAGAGAAAATGAGAGGAGAAAGCTCCCTTTTATATGAAACTAGGGCACAATCTTCTAAGGAGGCCTACATAGGATAATTAAATCATCATTTAAGCCTTTACCCCTAGGAGAGGAACCATATTAAATATAATTTAGGAATCAATCAATTTGGAACCTGAAACAACTGACCCGGAAGTGGGACTAAACTTTTTGTGAAGACCGACATCCCAGAAACCAAAAGTTCCTGGGATTTGGACCCTGGGACAGGGTCAAGGTCAGCCCTATCCTAGGACAGGGCCAAGGTCGACCCTATCCTAGGAGGTTGACCCTATCCCCAAATCCCAGGATCATAGGTCAGAGACCCATAATGCAGAATTTAGGTCAGGAAATGAAGGTTAGAAAGGCAGGTCAGGGGGGAAACCATGTCAAGATTAGGAACCCATTCAAAGGCGCTTGTCATGACCCCAAACCACTCACTCGGAAGGCTAAACTAGTCTCCTATGGAAGTGCTTCCATTTTCTGACTATACACCTCATAATCTAATTTATGTTCATCATGTCCTTCATTGATGGTGCCCTGTTCATCGGTTTCCTCTAGTTGTTCTTGTTTCTCCTCTGTAACTGATAGAATATTCTTGAGATTCTTAACCATCTTATCCTTTTTATTAACAATCTTCTTTATTTCTAGGCCTCTTTTTATCTTATATCTAGCCTCTTCATAGGTTCCAAACCTTGGTTGTTTGTTGTTAATAGGATTTTTGATCAATGCATCAATTGCATTTGTAGCCTGATCTATATTGATTTCATAATCTAGTGGTGCTAACCAAGCTGTCCTTGGTACAAATGATTTGATGTGGGTGAAATCTATGTCCACCATAAAACATATCTCATCCCTATGTTTTTCAACAAGTTGTTCAGGGATCCTTGTCCTTTCCATCATATTTTCCTTGAATTCAAGGAAGTATGCCGTCATAACAGATTCAAAATTATCTTCTAGTGACTTAATTAGTTCACTAATCTATAGTGTCACTAGTTTTGCAGTGCCCCATTTCACTTTTCCTACTGAAGAAAAGTATTCTTGAAAGTAGAAAAAGATACACATGATAAGTGAGCCGAACTTACATGTGTTAGTCTTTGTGGACCTGATTGTGTTCATGTTTTCATCCAGTTGTTTCAACAGGATCTCATATAGATCCATCTGTATGCCCTTTGTTACTATTTTGTAATTTGTGCTCACTGATGTTGCAAATATGACATTCAACCTGCATGCTTGAAATATTTTATAACCAATCACACATGCACCGAACCTCAGTTCCTCGTTGGTGATGGTATTTACTTTCAGACCTCTGTTGTCCCATTCAAATTTTGTGAGTTTTGTGACTTCTGGCCTAGAGGGATGCTTGTGAGCCTTAGGCTTGTCATTTATTGGATAACTAGTGACAGCGTGAAGGACATCCTTGGTGATTTGTTTGGGTTGATCCAACCATAACTTCTGGTCATGCAATCTGCTAAGTACCAACCCGATCCAGTCAGTCTTGAATTCCCTCAAGAAATATAGGGCATTAGTTATCCCTTTAACCTCTAAGTGTTTGTGCTCTTCCTTTAGGTTCCCTTCTACATCACAAAGCTTCTTATAAGCTTCATCCATCTCTAGATCACCTATTTCGGCAATCTTGCAGTGAATATAAGACCTAACATCTTCTATGAGAAAAACCCTAGGTGGAATCTTAGAGAATGCACCGGTTTCATTGGGTTGCGATGTAATCTCTAGGCATATCTTGTATTTGGGCTCTACACATGTGCTATTCTTGATTAACATTATCACATTCTTCTTATCACTCTTGATCTTTATGGTTCTTGACGTGGTTGCCATCATTTTTCAAGTTTTAAGGATTTCTTGAAATTTAGGGCTTTCTTGAAAAAATAATGACAGAGATCTTTCGGTGCCCTCAGTACTTAATTCGATCCGTGATAATGGTGGATGATCTGTTTGTTGTGTGCTTGGATCATTTTGAGGTCGCTCTATTGAATGCTCTTCAATCACTCTATTTTTTGCTCTGCTTTCTCTTCAAATTGCGGGTGCAAAATGAAGTTGTCATAAATGCTCAATGACTCATTGAGGCATGAAGATGGAGTTCGTTGGGAAGAATTTTAAAATCATCATCAGTGTTGACATGATGCTCGGGACTGCTGTTAATAATTTTTCTTTTACCGAAGGATATCGATATTCTGTCATGACAACTTTGTAACTTTGCCTTCTTACCAACGGGTGTTGGGTTACATTGGTAACTTAACCATTTTATGTGTTGACCGACAATTTCTGATAAGTGTAAACAACTCATCCATTATGTTCACTGATGCAACATATGATTTGGTGTAGTACAGTTCCATACTTACTTGTTCAGCTCAAGTGGGGGTGGTGGTGTCACCGGATCCATTGGATGGGGTGTCACCATTTGCATTGCTTGGTCCAGCTTCATCATTGCTTGAAGCTTTTCTCCACATTTTGTCTCTAGCCCTCTGAATATCTTCAATGGTGTTTCCATTGGGATATGTGCTTGTCTCTTTCATTCGGTCTTTGCAATCTTTCTTGAGATGACCATTTTTGTGATAGTGTAAGCATGCCATTCCAGGGTTTGACCAGCCTCCAGACCTTTTGGTCCATTCTCTCATGTAATTTGTAGCAATGTGACCATATCTACCACATGCTATATAGTTTGTCCATGTATTGTAGTCCCATACATATTGATTACTGATTCTCTTTGGTTGATAGGGAGTTTCTTGACCTTTTGGCTTCCATGATTGCCTTTTCTTTTTCCATCATTCAAGACTTGTGTGCCCATTCATCTTACATGTAGGACAGTATTTGTCCATGTATGTTTCCCTCTTTGGTTGTTCCATCTTAGACTTACATTCATATGCTTTATGTCCTTTCTTGTTACATTTATAATAGAATCCTATGAATGAAGATGTAGATTTAGGAATACCTTTCATTTTGCCTCGCCATACATTTGATGTGTGGCCTTGCTTTCCATAGTGCTTGCATGTCATCTTTCTTGGTCTTGGATTTTCATAGACATTCTTTGGATTGGCTTGATTTGATGATTCTCCATTTTCAGTAAAGCCTAAACTGTTGTTGTTGTTGTTGAATCTTCATTTTCCTTCAAGAAAATCATCCATTCTTTTATTGCTCTCTTTAGCCTTTTTGATAACTTCATTATGTTGTTGCTGAATTCTAACCTCATGCTTTAGTTTTTCATTCTCTTCTCTTAGTTCACCGATAGCCTATACTCTTTCAATGAGTTCTATATTCATTTTGTTTGCTTCTTGACTCATTAGAATAATCTGATTTGTGATCTCATGGTGATGCTTAGCATGTCTTTGAATTTATAAATCCTTTCCTATAGCTTCTCTGTAATCTTCCTTCTATCATCAATAGCAAGTGTTCTTTCTGTTTCAGCTTGTCTAGCAGAACTCATCACATCAATCATTCTTACCATATGGCTTTCTTGACCAATTTGCAGCATCTTTATTTTCTCTATCAGATGTTGATTGATCTCCTTCAGATTTGTGATGTTCTCTTCTGATGTATCTAATGTATTACTTGCATTTGATCCTAAAGATTCAAAGAAATCTAGAATCTCTTCTTCATGATAATATTTTTCATTGCTCCAAGTTTCCATACCTTTCCTCTCATCCAAAAACTCTCTCATCTTGATTCTAGCTTCATTATACAGTTCATAGAACATCTGTATCTCAAGCTTTTTATTCTCAATATTCAAATCAAGTTTGTACTTCTCCATTGCATGATCTTTTCTCTTAAGCCTTTAAGATTTTCCAAGAAGAGACTTAGCTCTGATATCAATTGTTGGGATTAATGGGAAGTAGTACTGAGAGGGGAGGGGTAAATCAGTACCTCTAAAACTTTTAACTCTTTTCACCATTCATCATTAGTAATCATTCATTACTGTATTACTGACCATTACTGTTGTTCTTTCTTGTTCATGTAACATTGATTCATAATATTTAATTGTTTGCAACATTCATAGAAACATTCATGAAAGTAATAAACACATAACACAAGATATGATATCATAGAAAACTCCTTTTAGGAAGTAAAAACCGCGGTGGAGATGGCACCCAAAAAACTTCACTATCTGTAGAATGGAAGAGAGCTAGTAAAGGCTTACAATTGATCACTTCTGATGATCTAGCCTGTTAGGAGTATTAAAGTGGATACCGGTTAAGATCTACTCTGTTAAGAGCTTTAGCAACACTAATTTAAGTGTGCACTCGGTTAAGAGATTTATGTAATAGGATTGTTAAGTCCACCTTTCTTGAAAGGGTTTCTTATGTGTTCTACACCTGTTAGAATGAGTAGATATGATTGACCTGACTGTATGCAATCTACAATTTCTAATTATAGATCCATTAAAGCTCTCATAATAATAATATCACCTTAAGTGACTGATTAATACCTTTCTCTGCTCATTGGTAGCCTGTGTTCTTGTTCTTGAAACTAATTTGATTCTTTTCTGTCCTTCTACATGAAATCTCTTGTCTGGTCTCTAGATGCTCTTCGTGGCTACAATCTTCATTGAACAACAACGTTTACAATAGATTGAGCATCTATTTATACAAGTATTTGACCTATCTTGGAATCACGCATTACAATGTTAACTCTTAGATCAAAGGTTTACAACTTGACCTTGATCTTTAGTAATTAAAACAATAACAAATATATTTCTTCCTCCGCACATAATGGTTTTAAAAACAAATCAAGAAGCTATAGATACAACTTCAGTGATTTATCTGACGTGGAAAGTCAGATCCACTTTTTGCGAGATATAACTGACTATCGGTTCTTGGTCGTCGGATTGAACTGAAAGTTTGTCGGCGTTCCTTTGTTGAATTGATCATCGAGTTCCCTTCATCTATTGGGTTCCTCTCTTTTTTGTTCCATCGGGTTGTATTGTTGTTACTCGTCGGGTTCCTTTATCCCTTTTGTCATCGGGTAACACTGACTAGTGTTTGTCAGGATTCTTTTGAACTTGGTAGTATCGGGTAACCTTGGCATCGGGTAGTGTTGTGCCCTGTTTGTTAGTGTAGTGTAAATCGATGGTGTAGATCATGTTTTTCCTTGTGTATACTAATGGAAAAATATAATACCTTCAATAGTATCAAATGTCATGTCTTCCAATATCTGTGGGAGTGAGAGATAGATTGGATAGGAAACTTAGAACCTTCTACTGGAAGGGGACAATAGATAAGAAAAAGTTTGCATTGATTGTGTGGGATAAGATATGCAAGCGAAAGATAGAGGGGGCCATTAGAAATCAAAATATAGGAAAATAAAACAAAGCACTAAGTGCAAAATTGATTTGGAAAATGTATAAAGAACCTCATATGAAGTGGGAAAGTATTTTAGGACAAATACCTCAATATAGATGATCCAGTCGGTTTATTTAGAAAATCACCCCACCAAAGGCTCTAGAATCTGGAATTTTCTTTTGGACTTTAGAAATATAATCATAGAGAAATTGACTTGGGACATAGCTGATGGAAATAAAGCTCTCTTTTGGAGTGACTCGTGGAGTGGCTACCCACCCATCCATGATCTTTTAAATAATCAAAGAATGATATATGTACTAGAAAAATAAATAAGCATATACGTTAAAGACTATATAACACTATATAACAATGACCCATCTTTAGGTTGGAGATGGAAACAATTTGAAAATATGAACCTGCCTAGAAATGATTAAAAAATACTAATAGATTTATTATAGTTTAGGAAAATAAGTATAAGCAAAGGAGAACATAGGAAAATATGGAATGTGGATAAGACCAAAAATTATAGTGTTAAGGAAGGGTAAAATTATCTCAATAATAAAATTAGACAACCTAAAATAGATCTACCATTAGTTTGTGTTGGGATAAACACTATATGCCCAAAGAAGGAACCTTCTTGTGGGTAGCTATGTAGAATAATATTTTAACAATGGACTGGTTTAGAATATATGGATATGAAGGGCCAAATAGATGCCCCCTTTGTGAAAAATATGAAGAGACCTTGAATCATGTGCTCCTAAACAATGAGTATACAAACCAGTGTTGGTCATGGTTGTTAAACAAATTCAATTGGCATACAACATTACCCAATGATTTCATAAGCTTCTTGCGGAGTTGGCTAATCCACCTTAGGAACACTCTTTATAGTATGTTATGGATAAACACACCTTAATTTTTTTTATGGGAGGTGTGGAAGGAAAGAGATAGAAGGATTTTCAAAGGAAAACAAACATCTCAGGAAAACCTCATAAATAAGATAGAAGCTTTAATAGTAGAATTAAAAAATAATAGATTGGATATCAAAGGAAAAAATGTAAATGGTCTCCCTGGACAAAGGATGGTACAAACTCAATTCCGATGGGGCATCCAGAGGTAACACTGAGAAAATGTAAGGATTAGTTGCGTAATACATCATTGATGTGGTTCAAAACTAGCCAAAATGGAAAGACCAATTAGATAAGAAATGAATAATGTAGCATAAATAAGTGCCTTAATAGAGGGACTCATGCTTAGTAAGGACCTAAAAATCAAAAAGCTACTAATAGATGGAGGCTATGCGTTGATTATCAACATCTCGAGGTCTGATAAAACATAAAATTGAAGGTTAAACAATATTGTAGGAAGAGCTTCAGAGCCATTGAAATACTTTAAATCACCAATAGTCAACCACATATATAGGGAAGGAAATAAAAAAGCAGATATACTAGCTAATCTAAGCGTTGATGGTATTTGGTAGGAGAAAGTAGGCATTGGGTAGAAACCTCCTCCTAAGATAAATAAGGTGTTGTAACCTCTCAAAAAACTTATTTATGAGAACTTATATCCAATAAAGTTGATATATAGACAAACCTGCCCATTTGAAATCCTCTTCCCAGAAATAATGGATTTGATAAAAATACCTTATATGGGGCCTTCAATATTATTGAATAAAGGAAATATGTAATTCTATCCATATATAAGTTGTTTATTTGTAATATACTTTTATAAAGATTGCGTCAAAGCGATCTTGTTCGCAATCATTTTAAGTTCAGATCCTCTGCAATGTATGTTTGCATAAAGTCCAGGTACATAATATTAAGGCATATATTATCTAAGGTGTGTTTAAGGCATATACTATCTAATTAGGCACATTCATTAATATAGTACTCCATCAACATGTATGCATTATCTACATGATGTTAGGCTTAGTATTTTGAACCTTATCATTTACAAGGGGCCTAGTCATTATTGATAAAATAGGCATCATTAGGAAGGATCGAGAAGCTCAGTTGAGAAGGGTTTGTAATTATTTATTCAAGCATCAAAGAGGTAATCAGTACGTGAGCATCTCTTTGAATGCTGACAGTGGTGGCTCTCAATTATTTTAGGCCCCATTTGTTTGACGGAATTCGAGAGGAATTAGTAGCACAAATTCTAGTTTTGAAGGTAATCCACCATTTGTTTGTTAAGTTGCAAAACCCGGTTCTGACGTCGAAACCCGGATTTGACCCAAAAATGGACAGCGCGATCTTCCCATTGAAAAGGTGGAATTCAAAATGGAAACCGGGTTCTCAGTGTTTTTGGACTACATTTGATATATTTTCAGGTCTGAAGTCTTCACATTTTAAAAACGTGGTTTGCAAATAGGGTTTCATCCACTCCCAATTCCGCTCAAGCACTGTTCATCTTCAAATACAACAGAGAGGGTTTCATCTATCGAACACCATTCAACCAAGGAAAACATAGCAGGGTTTCATCTGTCAAATGTCGTTCTTCGTCGCGCGGAGGAGGAGGAGGATTACCGTGAGTTTTATGCTTCAGCAGTGTATTGTATTTGTATTTATGCTTCTTCATTTAATGGTTTACCTATTTGTGCTTCATAATTTGTAGTCTTTCCTGATATCACACTGTAAAATAATCCGTATGGTTGTATGAAGAAAATACAATGTGAAATGCCGACATACAATTTTCTGTGTGGATCTTGTCTTATATCATGAATAATATGACATGCCTTGAGATGAACTGTTGTCATTTTGTTTATAACTATCACAAACCTCTTTCACAAATTCTGGAAACTAACTACCACTCCTTAGTACCAATTTTACCAGTTATGGAGGGAATGTGAACTCATTGTTAAAAGTCATTATAAAGGTACTTAAATAAAAAAATTCAAAATAACTTATCTTTTCCATCATCATAGGTTGAAATTCAGGGCATCTGTTATGTTTAAATTGGTTTTCTGAATCTAGTTTCAAGGTGGTGGAAGCTGGAGAGCCATCAACCATATTTAGGGTATTTTGGCTTCCCAATGGTGATAGATTGTTATCAAATTGGGAGAAATAAAGGGGGAGGAATTGGGGGAAAAAAAATAAGTTTTACACAATAAGAGATGAAAAGAATAATGTTGTGGAGGATGGTGGGAGAACAACTATCGATAGAGAAATTCGTCAAGCAACCGGGTTACATTTTGAGCTTTCTTTTAGCATTACAAAGTGTTGTTTAATTTCTTTGTTTGTAGTTTTCTCTGAGAATTATAGAAGTTTCTGAATCTTGTTAAAACTGTCTAGGTTACGTTTCAACTATTTTTGTACATGGGTGTTTTACTTTTAGAAATGCCTCCTAAATCCAGGAAACTCTTTTTGTTTTAAAATATTGTTTTTCTCTCTATGTTGAACGAGCTAAAAGTTCTCTCTAAT
>MU224947.1:162947-196566 GCA_018584345.1 Thuja plicata
ACAGACAGTTATTTGTTTCAAATATTTCAAAGGCATACATCTTGTTGGGACTTAATAATTTGAGAAGTATTGATTGGTGGATTAAAGTTTAAATTGGATAAATTTTTGAGGCCACTGATTCACCCCCGCCTCTTAGTTATTACGAACAAACATAGCTTGTATATCCTAAAGGTTAAGTATTCCACCTTTCAGATTCATCTGCCAAACTAGAGGGTGTAGTTTATTAGGACATTCCAATAGTGGCCATGGATTTTATCTTGGCTTCATTAGAATCTAGTTACTATCTCTTGTCTTGGCTTAGGAACTTTTCATTCTGGTTAACACTTGACTTAGACAGACATCATTGCCAAAATCTTCCATTTTATCCTACCTATTTTGAAGTCAACATAGTCCACATAATCATTCAGGTCTTTCTTTAGAGGGTTTACTTTTGAAGTTTATAGGATCTCTTTTAGGGAATATTCCCTACATCTTAGACATCATTCTAGTTACTCATTCATAGATTGCATTAGCATCCCCAAAATAAAAATAAATAAATAAAATTTCCCTTATTGTCATTGCATTTCAAAATCTGAAAAATCCAAAAATAATTAGAGTCTAGTTGTTTTCATCTTTCTTAGGTTGCATTTATCCTCTGCATAAGTTGTTTACAAGATCCCAAATGGGTAAAGGCACAATAGACCAAAGCATAGAACCCAGATATGATCCCAACAATGACCTTGATTTTCCTTTTCATAGGACCCTAAGACTGGATTTCAACAATCCAGAGACCATATAAAGTCACAAGAAAATACAAATTGATATCCCACAATTGCCTCTTGTGCCTCCACTAGAAGATAATTTCTCACTAAAAAATGTTGGGGCTAAATGAAACAACAACAAAGAAACTAGTGATGCCTTAGCAAACCTTGTGGTAATGATTGTCATGTGATCCATATTGGCAATTGACCCAGATGCATACTTTAAAATTCTTTCATAGAATGATGCCAAGTTACCCGCTGGATTTGACACCTCCACCATAGTAGAGGCCACTCCCGTAACATCATCTTGGATTGCTTCCATGACACCTCTTCTGATCACTTCAACCCTACCCTCTAGCGACACCACTCAAAGTGCATCCCAAGTAACCTTATCTTCCATTACACTAGGAACCTAGTACAACAATCCTCTCTTTTCTATTTTTCCACCCACATATAGAAAACATATCACCACAATAACACCTTACATATTGTCCTCAATCCATCTAGTGGGTACTTCCAATATGGCTCCCCAAGGTCAGAGCCCTAATAGCCTTCAAACAGGAATCCTGACCAACCGAGGGAAACCCCAAAATATTCAAGAGATACCTCAACAACAAAATACTAGTAGCCTCCAAATAGGTGTTCCTTCCAATCTAGGAAACCCCCAAATTAAACAAGGGGCACCTCAACAACCTCTCGTCAACCCCAATTATTTGAGGATTATTTCTACCTTTCTGAAACAATGTAGAGTAACTGGGCCCAAAAATTCTCATCCTACAACACCACCCCAACATATTCAACAACCTTTGTACATTCCACCACGCCAACATATTCAAAAACCTCTATACATTCCACTACCTTAGCATATTCATTATCCTTAGTACATTCCTCCACCCCAACATATTCATTACATTCCTCCACCCCAACATATTCAGTACGTTCCATCACCTTAGTATATTCCACAATATCACTATGTTTCACAGCCTTAGTATGATCCACAGTCTTAGTACGTCCCACCACATGTACCTATGACATATAAAAACATGGGCTACAAACCCTCATACAACCAGGCACCATCCTATAATAGTGGGACCAAAATTTTTTATCCTAACATGGTGCCATCTACACCAACACCCACTAAAGCCCTTGTTCAACAACTCCTAACCCTCAAATAATAGGCTATAAACTCGCAAATAAGTGCTCCTAGAAGGTCTTACACTACAAATGACCTTGGTCCTTATCGATTCAATAGGATGCTACACACGCCACCTTTTCCATGCAATTTTGAGATGCCTAAATTTGATAGGTACAAGGAAAAGGGTCATCCTCGAGAGCATATATGGGAATTTTTCACAACCTTCATAGAAGTGGCATACAACCACACCTACCTAATGAGACTTTTTCCACATAGTCTTGGTGGGTCAGCCATGGATTGGTTTTCAAGACTCCCTCCTAGGATACGATCATAGAATGAATTAGCTGAAAATTTCATATCACACTATTCACACAATATCGTCATAGAAGTAACATTAATGGATCTCTACACTACCAAATAGGAGAGAGGGGAAACAAATTGCCTCATTTTTACAATGTCAGAGGAATTTGCGTCCAAGGTATCTTTCCATGTACCCATAAAAGAAAAGATCCATATATTCATCAAAAATTGTCAACTAGACATGATGTGTGAATTAAAATCCCAGTGTATTGCGTCCTTTGAGGAGCTAGCTAAGCAAGGACCAAAGGTAGAAATATATCTCACCCTAAAGGGAACCATTAAGAAAGAGACCAGTAATTCAACACCTTACTACAAATCCAAATACTGGTCTAAGAAAAAGAATGTGACAAATGATGGCATTGATGACACTAAGGTAGCCCAACTAGTCATGCACATACAAGCTTCACCAAAACTTGCCCAAAAAATCCAACCATCATACAATGTCCAGAGGATTTAAAATGTTGATCCAAAAATCTAGGTCGTTAACCAGGCCTTCCGATAGAGTCCTATAAAAAGGAACACCCCTCCACATAGAGACTTTATGCCTCTTGAAAAACCTCTTGAGAAAGTTCTTGAGAAACTACTACAATCTCATTCAGTCATTCTACCCAAAATTAGACATTACAAAGATTTCGATAAACCAAAATGGTATAATGAAAATAGTTTCTATGATTATCATATAACTAAGGAACAAAAAATAGCCAACTGCATGCAACTGAAGCACATTGTCCAAGATTTCATCGATCGTGGTGAAATATAAGTTATCACAAATTCAGGCACAACCAATCAAGACCAGAAAATATTCACAAAGCCACTGATGGAACATGGAAAAGGTAAGGCCTCTATGTTGGGAATGAATAACTAGAAAAACTTCACTTATACCAAACCAGATCCCAACTTGACGATAAAAACCATCATCGTCCGAGGTCCAGATACCAACTATGTAGTAATTGAAATAAAAGCCAAAAATTATCCTTAAGTAATTAAAATCACCAATTATCTTCCTTTTGGTTTAACAAGTTTATATAATTTTCATTGGGGAATGAATCTAGTTGATATTTTTGTGTGATCACTAACTACATCCCCTAAATAAAAAAATTAGTGTAAATATATATTATGTCTAGAGTTCCTGGTTGTTTATTACGTAGGTATCCAAGAACTTGAAATAAAAGAATGAAATAGTATTTTCAATATAAGAGACTTGTAATACATTTTCTTTAGGAGAAATAAATAATAATAATTCTCTCTCTCCATTTCAGTACCTAACATTGAGTTTATATTTCAAACTTCTAGTAAGGAAATGATGCTAAACCGCTGGCAATATTGCGGTACAGGCTACAATGAACTCGTCATTTTTATGCCTATACAGTAACACAAGCATCGATTGTCTACTAATTAATATGAATTGAAAGGTCACAAATTGAGCTCGTTACTAATATACATTGCATAGTTGCAGCTTCCCATTATCAGTTGGGATTAACCTCAATACCATTTTGAAGCTAAATAATTTGATTCCATCTGTGTTTTAGATTTCTAGAAAAATCAATTTAGCAATATGTTCCTTCATTTTTAGAAAAATAATCAAATAATCTTTAGTTGTCAACGACATGAGAAAAAGTAGAAAACTATAGTAACTTACGACACTTTCCTATCCTATCCCTCATCAATTGAAGGCTTGAATATGTGTGTTGCTGAAGATTTAAAAAAATCTAAAATGTAGAAAATGGTAACAATATGCCCTATTACAGTGTTAAGGGAAAAAACAATCAAACTAATTCCCATAAAAGCAAACAGACTTCCTCGAACGTTGACAGAGATATAATTAACTATTTCCCCTCCAAGCTTATAAGTTCCTGCTAGGGAAAGTTGGAGAAGGACAACATGAGCATTTTAAGGAATGCCACAACCATTGTAAAAATAAAGAGTGACAACAAAATGTTTGGTCTTTTTTATACACACACACACACACACACATATAGAGAGGGGGGGTATGATTATTTTTTAGAACACAAAGTCAAAATGAAGCTTAATGTACACTTGACGAAACACTCCTAATGCCAAGGTAAGCCTAGCGGTTCGGTTACATAAGAGAAGGGATAAGTAAGCATTAACAGAGGAAGTTTACAAGAATGATTCTTCTAATAAGAAGATATGATATGTCATTGTCCATGAACCCCATGTTAGAATGAATTCATAATAACTGAGAGGGGGATGAATCAGTTATCCTTAGGTCTAGATGTGCCCATTTAAACTTTATACCAATTTGAACAACTTAGATCTGCTCGACAACAATAACATAAAATAACAACATACATATGTTGTTTACTGTCTAGATGTAATCAACTTGTAGAAACTTAACATTAAAACACAACATACATATTCACCCAAGTTGACACCAGTATTTAACGTGGAAACCCAATATGGGAAAAACCACCAATAACATGCTATCAAGTTTTCACTCTTCTGAAGTGAGCTCTGTTAGGAGCCAACCCTATTAAAGGTTACAAAACACATTGCTAAATGTGACTTGGTTAAAGGATTTAATCACCCTATCAGGAGTGGCCTTGTTAGAGGACTTAGAACATTCCACCTGAATATCACCTTGCTAAAAGGATTTATACAATGACTGTTAGGTCAACATGGTTAAAGGATTTTGACTGATACAATGGTTATAAAGTAATCAATAGGTGTGATCTGATTCATACAACTTAATTTTCAAATCCAGATCCAATTCAGCTCTGAGGCTAATTCACTGAGTGACCTCAATTCTCATTACAAGCTTCAGATCTGCTTGGAAATTTGTCAAGCAATCACTCTTGCAATTCTATGCTTCTCTGCTCAGCCTTCTCTGCTTTGATTAAGCCAATTAGTCAATTAACCATGCAATCCTCTTGCATACACATACTACTTTCATGAATAACCCCTTGAGGTTATATTATACCTCTTCATCTAGGTAAAATAAATCTTTTGACGCTTAATCAAGATCGTAGATCTTAGGTTAGGTCAAATCCAATGGATCTTTCCATCATTACATTTAATTTATTTCTCCAAATAAATCATTAATTTAATCTTTGATCCATGCATTAATTATGGTTACTCATGCATTTAAATAGTGTGGATCAATCATGCTTATCCTTAATTAACTTTATATATCCCAATAAGATCAACTAAGTCGACCAGAGATCTCAAATCTCAATAATTACCAAAATATTGTTGCTCGGCCAACACTGTGTTTCCTCGGCAATTTACTGATGCTCAGTTGACACTAGAAATTATGCTCGACATACATTGGTGCTCGGTCGACACAAACTTGCTCGGCACAAAATTTTCTCAGTAAACTATCATCAAAAGATAAACAAAACATTACTTTGCCAATGTGCCAATTGATCAAGTACCCTTGTGATTTCCCATAACTCAACCATTCCACTTGGTCTTCTTATTAAATCTCCTTCATCAATCAATAGATATGCTACTCAAACAGATAGCAATAGTCTCACCTATTAAGGTTTGACATCAATGACAAAATAATAATTGTTTCCATTGTAGCTTTCCAACAATATCCCTCTTTGGCATTGATGGCAACACTAAACAATAAAACAATAATTTTCAACCATAGTTACCATACAATCCAAAAAGTCTGTTTGTGTTCCTTGATATGAAAAAATTTTCATTAATGTCTTTAGCTTCATTATGATTCTCAGCTTGTAAAAATTTTCTCCCTCTATGTCTGTAATCATACTGAAATCTTTCTATTTCTATTCATCTATAGACTCCCTCTTTCATTAATCTCTCCCTTTTTGACAATAATCTCTTTTTCAGTAATCTCTTCCTTTTTCAGTAAACTTCTCCCTCTATCTTTCTTCAGTATATTTCTCCCTCTTTGACAACAATGCCAAAGATGTTGACATCTTCATCATGCAGATTCTTCTGTTCTAAACTTTGTATCATGTTGTTCTTGTCATCTTGCTTATGGCTGATCCTCTTTTCTATCTTTCACAGCTTTAGGCAACATCCTAAAGTGTGACTGCATGTGCATCAATGTGCCAAATATTCTGAGTATAACATTTGATGCAACAGTACCATTCTGAACTAATTAGCCTCAGTTAGGGGAATCACCCCTAATTTACCTTGTAGATACTCATGAGCATCCTTAGGTAATGCCTTTGTAAATATGTCTGTTAACTGTTCCTTAGTATTCACATATTCCAGTCTCACTTCCTTTTTCTAAACTAGCTCCCTCAAGTAATGATATTTGATAGCTATATGCTTTGTCTTAGAGTGCATCACAAGGTTCTTAGAAATATTAATGGCACTCGTGTTATCACAATATATGACAACTGGTTATGTGATCTCTTCTTTCATACCTTTCAGTAGTATCTTCAACCACACAATATTAGAACAATTAACTGTTGCTGCCACATACTCGGCTTTAGCTGTAGATTGTGAGGTGCAATTTTGTTTCTTTCTTGTCCATGAAACTAATCTTTTTCCTAGAAGAAATGCTCCACCTATGGTGCTTTTCCTGTCATCTACATTTCTAGCCCAATTAGAATCAATATAGATTATGAGTTCAAAATTGTCATTATTTTTGTAATACAGACCATATTCATCTGTTCCTTTCAAATATCTCAGAATCATTTTTACCGCCATCATATGTGTTTCTTTGGGATTGGCAGAAAATCTTGCAACAATACCAAAAACCAGTGCAATATCAGGTCTACTCTGTACAACATGTTACAACTTTCCAATCATTGATCTATAAAAGGGTTTGATTCAATTCTTTTGTATCATCATTCTTTGTTAACTTTTGTCCAGTAGCCATGGGTGTACTCACTGGTTTTGAGTCTTCCATTCCAAAAGTTTTTAGTATCTCCTTGACATATTTTGATTGAGTAATATAGATACCATTCTTCATTTGATATATTTGGAAGCCAACAAATTTTTTTATCTTACCAAACATAGACATTTCAAATTCAGTTTGCATCTCTTTTGCAAATGCTTGGAATAACACATCTTGTCCACTAAATATAATGTCATCAACAAAAATTTCAGCCAATAAAGTACCTTTACATTGCTTTGTCTTCAAATAAAAATTGTTGTTGTCATTGGTTCTTGCAAATCCAATCTTTATCAAGTAATTGTGCAATCTCTCATACCATGCTCTTGGTGCTTGCTTCAATCCATATAGTGCTTTGTGTAATCTGCAGACCATGTTCCTCTTACTTGGGTCTACAAATCCATCAGCTTGTTCAATGTACACTTCTTCTTCTAATATCCCATTTAGGAATGCTGACTTCACATCCATCTGATAAACTTTAAAACCTTTGTGGGCTGCATATGCAAGTAATGTTCGTACTCCTTCAAATCTTGCAATTGGGGTGAATGTTTCTCCATAATCAATTCCTTCCTCTTGTACATAACCCTTGCATACCAATCTAGCTTTGTTTCTTGTTACCTCTCCATGTTCATTCAGCTTATTTCTGAATACCCACTTAGTACCAATTACATTTTTATCATTGGGCCTAGGTACAAGTGTCCAAGTCTTGTTCTTCTCAATCTGTTCAATTTCTTCATTCATGGTTTGTATCCAATCTTCATTGTCTAAGGCATCTTTTACTATTTTAGGCTCAAAATCACATAGCAAGCATGTATCATCTCTCAACTTTCCTCTTTTCATAACTGCAAAATCCTTCGATCCTATGATTTGATCAGGTTTGTGGTGCCTCCTCACATACTTTTCTAGAGTAGGTTCTTTTTCTTCTTCAGTTTGATCATTCATGTTCAATTCAGGTTCATTCTGTGACTCGACATCTCCATTAGATAGCTCAAAAATTACCTCCTGTTGCCCGACATCCTTATGTGACTCGCCAGGTGCTAGCTATTGCTCGACAACCTCATTCTCAGGTTTAGGTAACATATTAGAATCTTCCTCATCCATATAGATGAATGATTTGTAACTTTCAGGTTCCTGTGTGCTTTCAGCTTCATTTCTTTCTACATACTTATCAATTCTAACATTTGTACTTTCCACAATTTTGTTAGTGTTAGAATTCAAACACTTATATGCTTTACTCTTAGTTGAATAACCAAGAAATATGCCTTCCTCACCTTTAGCATCAATTTTTCTATTTCTATTATCCTTCAATATGAAACATTTTCTTCCAAAAACTTTGAAATATTTTACATTAGGTGCATATCCATACCAAAGCTCATAAGGTGTAGCAGTAGTACCTTTCTTGACTTGTACTCTGTTCAGGGTATAGACTATTTTACTTACAGCTTCTCTCCAATATTTTTGTGCAACATTTTTCTCCATCATTAGTGTTCTAGCATAGTCCATAATAGATCTATTTCTTCTCTCAGCACTACCATTATGTGGTGGTGTTCTAGGTGTGAACATCTATCTTTTTATCCCTCTATCATTGCAGAACCTGTTAAACTCCTTAGAAATAAACTCACCTCCTCTGTCAGATCTCAAACATTTCAGACTTTTACCGGTCTCCTTTTCAACTTTTGCCAAGTACCACTTAAATAATTGGAATGCATCAGATTTTTCTTTAAGAAACATAACAATCATCATTCTTGAGTAATCATCAACAAATAGAATTAAATAACTATCTCCATAGTAACTTTTCTCACCAATGGGACCACAAAGGTCAGTGTGAACTAATTCCAGTATTTCCTCAGAAGTATGAGTCTCGCTCTTGAAACTAGATTTAGTCATCTTTCCCAGTTGACATTGCTTACACATTGCATTTTCAGGTTTCTTTAACTTAGGCATCCCTCTAACCTTTTTCAATTTGCTTATGCTTACCAAGTTATCAAAGTTTACACGACACAACCTTTTATTCCATAACCAAACATCATTATATTGTGCAAACAAGCATGTCTCATCAGCTAAATCCAGATAAAACAAGTTACCTTTTGTTTACTCACCACTTCCAACTAGTTCTCTAGTGGCATCGTAGATCTTTGCCTTCTTGTGATGGAATTCAACTCTGTAACCAGAAGTATTCAGCTGTGCAACACTCAATAAATTATAATTAAGATCATCAACCCAATATACATTGTCACATCTAATCTTGTCAGTCAAGTTAACTGATCCTTTCCCTTTAACAAGACATGGTGCATCATTACCAAATTTAACATAACCGCCATTACACTGATCTAGGGTCTCAAATTTATCTTTATCACTAGTCATGTGATGTGAACAACCAGTGTCAATAATCCAATGGTCACCTTTACTCATATAAGAAATTAATGCAATTTTATCATCATCATCATAATCATCTTTCATAGCAACATACACAACTTCTATATCATTTTCATTAGATTTGTTAGAATCATTGTCAGAAGCTTCTTAAGCTATATAACAAGATTTCTTACCTTTGTCTTTATAATCCTTATACTTTCTGAAGTCTTGATCATCCTTTCTATCTTTGTACTTGTTGTCTCTTCTTTTATCTTTGTCATTCTTATTAGGACATCTAGCAGCAATATGACCAACTATGTTAGATAAAAAACAAATGATTGGAAGTTTACCTTTGAATTTTCCTTTTCCTCTAGATAGTCTTCTTTCCATAAGTGCTTCAAGTTCTTCCAGATCATCATCAGTAGTATCGCTGTCACTGTTCACACATTTCTTTCCTTTCTTTGATTTGTTAAGGACCAACTGGGATCTGAATGCAGATTCAATAGCTTGTGGAGTGTAGTTGTCAAAATTTGATATTTCAAATTGAGAAAGTTTGCCTACCAGACCTTCCAAAGTAAAATTATTATTAGGAGTACATCTTAACTCTTGAATTGCAGAGACTCTAATATCATATACAGGAAGAAGTGCTCTCAGTACCTTTCTCATAATGGTGTTATCATCAATGGTTCCCTAAGCTCCTCTAATAACATTTACAACTTCCTTTATCCTACCATAATATTGAACTATATTTTCTCCTTCTTGCATTTTCATTTCATCAAACTTACCTCTTAAGCTTTCAAATTTGGCTCTCAGTACATTTTTATCACCTCCATAGATGGTTGCAAGGACATCCCACATTTTCTTTGTAGTTGTACAATTCTTTGTCTTCAAACTCATGATTATTCAGAGATGATGCAATCTCCAACATTGCTTGATTGTGCTCCTGCTTTTCTCTTAACTGTGCATCTATGACAAGTGCAGTGGGGGCTACATAATCATGTTTAACATAGTGCTTAGAAACATCACCAATACTAGCCAGATGCAATTTCATCAAACTCTTCCATGCAGGTAAATTCTCTTTGTTCAACTTTGGTACCTCCTTTTTATGCATCTTGATCTTTTGCTCCAAGTACCTTCAAACTATTTTCAAGAAACCAAAGCTTTGATACCAATTGTTAGAATGAATTCAGAATAACTGAGAGGGGGGGGGGGGGGGAATCNGAGGGGGGGGGGGGGTGAATCAGTTATCCTCAGGTTTAGATGTGCCCATTTAAACTCTATACCAATTTGAACAACTTAGATCTGCTCGGGAGCAATAACATAAAATAACAACATACATATGCAGTTTAATATTCAAATGTAATCAGCTTGTAGAAACTTAATAGTAAAACACAACATACATATTCACACAAGTTGACACCAGTATTTAACGTGGAAACTGCTATCAAGTTTTCACTCTTCTGAAGTGAGCTTTGTTATAATCCAACCCTATTAAAGGTTACAAAACACATTTCTAAATGTGACCTGGTTAAAGGATTTAATCACCCTGTCAGGAGTGGCCTTGTTAGAAGACTTAGAACATTCCACCTGAATGTCACCTTGCTAAAAAGATTTATACAATGACTGTTAGGTCAACCTAGTTAAAGGATTTTGACTGATACAATGGTTAGAAAGTAATCAGCAGGTGTGATCTGATACATACAAATTACTTTGCAAATCCATATCCAATTCAGCTCTAATGCTAATTCACTGAGTGGCCTCCATTCTCATTACAATCTTTATATCTACTTGGAAATCCGTCAACCAATCACTCTTGCAATTCTCTTCTTCTCTGCTCAGCCTTCTCTACTTTGATTAAGCCAATCAGTCAATTAACCATGCAATCCTCTTGTATACACATACTACTTTCATGAATAACCCCTTGAGGTTATCTTATACCTCTTCATCTAGGTAAAATAAATCTTTTTCCGCTTAATCAAGATCGTAGATCTTAGGTTAGGTCAAATCCAACAGATCTTTCCATAATTACATTTAATTTATTTCTCCAAAGAAATCACTAATTAAATCTTTGATCCATGCATTAATTATGTTTACCCGTGCATTTAAATAGTATGGATCAATCGTGCTTATCCTTAATTAACTTTACATATCCCAATAAGATCAACTAAGTTGGCCAGAGATCTCAAATCTCAATAATTACCAAAATACTGTTGCTCAGCCAGCACTGTGTTTCCCCGGCAATTTACTGACACTCGGTCAACACTAGAAATTATGCTCACCATACACTGGTGCTCGATCAACACAAAATTGCTCAGCACAAACTATTCTCAGTAATCTATCATCAAAAGATAAACAACACATTACTTTGCCAATGTGCCAACTGATCAAGTACCCTTATGGTTTCCCATAACTCAACCATTTCACTTGGTCTTCTTGTTAAATCTCCTTCATCAATCAATAGATATGGTACTCAAATTGATAACAATAGTCTCACCTATTAAGGTTTGACATCAATGACAAAACAACAATTGTTTTCATTGTAGCTTTCCAACAATCTTTCCAACACCTCAAACATATAAAAAACAACAAGTGGAAGAATTATGTTTTAACAACTTTGAAAAAATCTTCATCTCTTCCCTAATCACCTATAGCTCGGTTGGGAATATGAAATTTTTTTAAAGATATAAAAAAAATCTCTGGATAGACATTACAAAGACATTCTCTAGTATAATTAAGAGTCTAAAATCACATTCTACAATGAGCATGTTAGCAATAGTAGTCCACCAACACAACTGAGAGGTGGGGGGGGGTGGGGGTGAACCAGTTGTGAGACAAATAATTAAACTTTAAACTTTATAAACTAATTACTCAATGAAAATATGAACACATCAAATACAACACCATAACACAAGCAATTATTGTTAAGGAAGCCCTATTAAGGGGAAAAAAACCAGTGGGAATTAGCACCCACAAATAATGCACTGAAAGTATAGTATCCCTGTTAGGATATTTAGCCCTGTTAGGAGCTGATTATTACATACAGTACATAATCCATGTTAAATTAAAAACCCTGTTAGGATTCAAGAGAAACAAGAGACTCACTACCCAAATGAGAAGGTTAAATCCACCTTATGGACTTTGTCCAAAGTACATATTGAGAAGTATACATAACCACTGAACTGGCTGATAACAACTTGCTTTGCCTTAACAGTTCCAATGAAGTTCATCAAAAACAATATCTATGCTCTATATCTAACAGAATTCACAATTACAAGCTCACAACTTCCACATTACACTTCCATACTACCTCACCAAGAAACAACTCTCCTTTATACAATTTTATTGATTAGGTCAGCCTATTAAGACTACCCCAATGCACAAACAATTATATAGACCCTTGATAAGACACACATGGTACCTTACACAAGTAAACATCAATTATACTCCAAGAACCGTAATCCATGCTTTCCATCCTCTAACACGTTACACCATTGTAGTTGACCACAAATAGATCTCCGCGAGATCACACGCCTCAGTTGACGTCACCAAGAACACAACAACCCAATAATCACAAGTAACATTCTCCAGCATTTCTTATACCATGCCTTAATCTCACAAGTCATAACTCATGCTCACATCCAAGTTATCTCCAAAACTCAGAGACCAACTCTGTCACAATCCTTTGTCACTTCTCTGTAATAGTCTTCACCAAAACAATTAAAATTTATGCCAACAATAATATTAAGCCAAGTGACCTTAGATATAAGATCCCTACTCATCCATGTATACATCTCCATGCTTGCATCCTTTGAAATCTTGTACATTGTCTGTATACTTCTATCATTCTTGTTTGTACCAGTGATAACCAGCCTGTCTGAGACTTCTTATTAAACCAAATGAAACATATGTTGACATCAATGAAAAAAATTGAATTTCAACACCTCTAACAGAAACAATTCCAACAAAGTATTGCAAATGAATGAAAAAAATTACAATGACAATTTTTGGAATAAGGATTTCAGACAATAACACCCAATTAAAACACAACACTTGACTGTATAGTCTTTCAAGGAAAACAATTTAAAAGATGGTTGATTTTCGAACCTTGGATTTTAATGATGTTCTCAGTGCGTAGTGTGTCTTTTTCAAGCCTCTAGAAATCTCTCTCCTTTTATTTCCAGATCTCTACGAACTTCCCCAAATTTCCTGTGCAGTTTCTTGTAAGAAACCCTCTAGTTTCTCCACGCTGTATCCCCCAAAATCAAGCATCGATTATTTTTTTATTAAAAGCCCTGGTCAAGAAAGTGAGATAGTGTCCTATGTGGGCTTCCTCTATAATATATATAAATATATCTTTTTGTTCATAACCATTTTCTCCTACCTTCTAATGCTAGGTTGACATTTTAAACAAAGAATTAAAGCATTAGATTTTTTCTATTTTTCCACATATTTTAACATTGTGCCACAATATGAGCATTCACAATGAGAAAATTTAATTAATAAAAATATAATGGTATCTTCAATTCATTAAGAAGGAAGGCAATGTTTTACTTTTCACATTAAATTATTAAGGTTAAATTTAAAAATAAAACACTATACTCAAATAAATAATTGCATTTGACCACATTGAGATAGAGTTAGGGACAAAATTCTTAAAATTACATGTACTCCATCTACGTGGTGTGTGAAAACTAGACCTCCCAACCCACGACTATTGAGGAGATAACCTCCTCTACCTCAACCACACACTCTTCTTTTTCCTTCAAAACACACAAACACACTCACGACCACATCAGTAGGTCAGTGTCCATAAAACCATAATCAAAAGAAATGAGATTATATTCTATTACAATGTACATCGTATCCCATCATATATGCATGTAGCTGATATAATCATAAAATGCTATGACATAATATATAAAATCATTATTAATTTAACATCATCACAGACGATCAAACATTAGAACATATTTCCCAAGCATGATAAGTGAAAATGAAAACAAACACTATCATATAGTCGAGTATATCAAGACAAAATATCAACTAAAAGGTGTAAGTCTAAGAAGCATAACGACTAAAAATATAATGACACAAGTCTATGTCTATCTGACTGAGTTAACAAGAGTCAAAGTATCACATCAAGATCCTAAAAAGTAGGAGTCTAATAGGTTGAGTCGTGACATCCCTCCCCACTAGGAAGAGACATCGACCCGATGTCATCAGAAAACACATAAAAAATGATCACACCACATGCATAAATATACACATAACTGAGATAGCATATGAAGAGTCTATGAAAATAGATGAGGAAAAGATCTATGCATCTCCTCTACATCCTCCCAGGTGGCACCATCAACAAAGAATGACCCCATAGACCTTATAATGAAAAACATCTTTGTTGTACTCGAATGGTACGCTAATAAAAAAAACAAGCAGGCTCAACTAGCACTACCCCTAAAAACTGGACCTGCAATGCACGTCAATCCAATATATGAGATGCATCAGGGTGATGAGGCTTAAGAAAAGAAACATGAAACACATTATGGATTCATGTTAGAGTGGGTGGTAGAGCAAGTTGATATGCAACTGGGTTGATAAACTCCAACACATCAAAGGGCCCCACATATCTCAACACAAGTTTTGAAGACATTCTAAATGAAATCAAACCTTTGTGATGTCTCACATACAAGAACACCTTGTCCCCTGATCGAAACTGCCTAAAGGTGTGATTATTATCTGCTTAACTCTTTTATCGATCAGATACTTCCTTTAGCCAACTACGAATCAATGCCATGTGTTCCTCCATTTCACTTAACATATCAGGACCAATCATAATCATGTCCTCAATTCTATCACATCTAATAGGTGTGCAACACTCATGCCCATAGATTTCCTTAAATGGTGTCATACCCAAGGAAGCATGGTAAGAGTTGTTATATGCAAAATCTACCAAGAGAAGATATTATTCTCACTTGTATTGTTGATCCATGCAGTACATTTGGAGAAAATCCTCTAACACCTTATTTAATCTCTTTGTTTTCCCATCTATCTAAGGATGATAGGTTGTAATAAAATTCAATCGTATACCCAAGGAAGCATTCAAGGTTTTCCAAAACCTTGATGTTATCTGTGTATCCCTATCAAATATAATTGTCTCTAGAACTCCATGCAATCTAAATATCTCTTACAAAAATTTCTTGGCTAAAGCCAATGATCAATCTCTCAAACTCCCTAGAATAAAGTGAGCCACTTTGGTGAGTTTATCAACTACAACCAAAATGACATCATGCTTGTGTCTGGTCATGGGTAAACCCTGGATGAAATCCATACTGATGAATTTCCATTTATATTCTAGAATGTTATGTGGATATAATAGTCCAAATGGATGGACATGCTCAACCTTGACTCGATGACATTCTAAACATTGGGCTACATAAGCTACAACATCGCGCTTAATCCCTAGCCAAAAGTACAATTCCCTCAAATTGGAAATAATCTTGTATACCCCATGATAACCTGAAAATGGAGTGCGATGCATCTCCTCAAGTACCAAATTCCTCAACCCTTCTCGGTCCAAAATATGGATCCTATCCTGATATCTTATAATGTCATCATCATCAAATATGTAACTATCAAAATGATAATCAGATGGATCAGTGTACAATGTTGATTTGACCATCTCATAATAGTCATCACCTTAAATATTATGTAACATTGGCTCCCTTTGGCGTGTCTTAAAAGTAGAAATGTCAGAAATGTGCCTCCTTCTGCTAAGAGCATCCTTCACTTTGTTATCTTTCCCTTTAATATACTCGATGTCAAAATCATACTCACTCAGAAACTCTAACCATCATCTTTGTCTGGCATTAAGATTGAGCTGCGTGAAAATATATCTCAGGCCCATATGATCAGTTTTCAGCTCAAAAGGCTTACCTAATAGGTAATGCCTCCACATCTGTAAAGAATGTACAATCATAGACAATGATAAATCATGTGGTGCATAGTTCATCTCATGTTGCTTCAGCTTTCGTGACTCATAATCCACTAATTTTCCATCCCGCATTAGTACACCTCCAAGAACTTCACATGAAGCATATGTAAACATTATGAACTACACATTGAAATCATGTATGATCAAGATAGGGTCTGATGTGAGTTTCTATTTCAACAGTTGAAAAGCTTTCTCACATTCATTTTTCCACTCATATCTCTTCCCTTTTCTCTGAAGGGATGTAATAGGAGCTACAATTTTGGAGAATCACTCCACAAATTTCCTATAATAACCAGCAAGTCCCATGAAGCTCCTTACTTCCTCCACATTTTGAGGATCCGTTTATTCAAGAATAGCTTGTATCTTAGCAGGGTTTACTCTAATTCCATCTGGAGAGATGATATGACCCTAATGGTGTATATCTTTCTGATAGAAAGAAAACTTTGATAGATTACCATAAAGTTTCCTGTCTCTCAGATGTTTTAAGACTATACACAAGTGCTCTTCATGCTCCTCCATGTTCTTAGAATAAATCAATGTCATCAATAAATATTTCCACAAATTTATCCAAACAGTCTCTGAAAACACTGTTCATCAGATTCATAAAAGTCGTAGGAGCATTCGTTAAGCCAAATGGTAGGGAAAAAAATTCATAATGCTCATATTGTGTCTTGAATGAAATTTTAGGTATATCCTCTTCCTTTATCCAGAGATGATGATATCCAGATCTCAAATCAATCTTTGAGAACAAAGTTGCTCCCTTCATTTGGTCGAACAGTTCATCTATTCAAGGGAGAGGGTATCTATTTTTATGGTTACCTTATTAAGCATCCTATAATCAATGCACAATTGTAAGGTATCATCCTTCTTCTTTACGAGGATCAGTAGGGCTCCCCATGGTGATACACTAGGGTGTATGAATCCTTTATCCAATAGTTCTTGTAACACACCTTAAGTTCATACATCTCTATGGTAGTCATTCTGTATGGAGCCTTAGATTGTGTCTCAGTTCCAGGAATCAGATCAATGGAGAAATCAAACTCCCTCTTCGGAGGTAATTTAGGTAATTCCTCTGGAAAGACATCCTGAAACTCCTATTATATAGGATAATCATCCAAACAAGGAGAAGTATTGTCAAAATCCTTAACATGTGTTATAAACAACATACACCCCTTCCTTTTAGCCTTCTTCAACTGCATAGTTGTAATATATTTCATCTCAATGGGTCTTTTCACACCCCTTACTACAACAGTTTCCCTATATCCTGGCATTTAACTGATTTTTCATTAAAGTTAACAATTTCCTTATGCTCTATTAACCAGTTGATGCCCAAAATAACATCATAAGAACCCAATGGGGCTACATAAATCTTTACTAGAATTAATAAGTTGGGGAGTTTCAACTTGCTGCAAGCTAAACACTTCTCTTCCCTATGCTCTTTCCTATTTCCATATTCTACTATCCAAGGTTCAAACATATATCTTTCTCTAATAGGTATTCAGAGCTGATGATATCCAGATCTCAAATCAATCTTTGAGAAAATAGTTGCTCCCTTCATTTGGTCAAACAGTTCATCTATTCAAGGGAAAGGGTATCTATTTTTATGGTTACCTTATTAAGCATCCTATAATCAATGCACAATTGTAAGGTATCATCCTTCTTCTTTACGAAGATCAGTAGGGCTCCCCATGGTGATACACTAGGGTGTATGAATCCTTTATCCAATAGTTCTTGTAACACACCTTAACTTCATACATCTCTATGGTAGTCATTCTGTATGGAGCCTTAGATTGTGTCTCGGTTCCAAGCATCAGATCAATGGAGAAATCAAACTCCCTCTTCAGAGGTAATTTAGGTAACTCCTCTGGAAAGACATCATGAAACTCCTGTTATATAGGATAATCATCCAAACAAGGAGAAGTGTTGTCAAAATCCTTAACATGTGTTATAAAAAACATACACCCCTTCCTTTTAGCCTTCTTCAACTGCATAGTTGTAATATATTTCATCTCAATGGGTCTTTTCAAACCCCTTACTACTACGGTTTCCCTATATCATGGCATTCAACTGATTTTTCATTAAAGTTAACAATTTCCTTATGCTCTATTAACCAGTTGATGCCCAAAATCACATCATAAGAACCCAATGGGGCTACATAAATATTTACTAGCATTAATAAGTTGGGGAGTTTCAACTTGTTGCAAGCTAAATACTTCTCTGCCCTACGCTCTTTCCAATTTCCATATTCTACTATTCAAGGTTCAAACATATATCTTTCTCTAATAGGTAAGCTAGATACAACTCTAGGATCTACAAAGAATTCAGTAGCTCCATTATCTATAAAAATAGAAACATTATGACCAAAAATTTTACCAGCCAACTGAATAGGGGTAGACTAAAAAATCAGTCTGCGTGTGGTCAACAAATGCATGAATATGGTGTGGATCCTATAACTGATGGCCTTTTCCATTCCTACGGACTAAACGTTGAGGAAATTTCCTAGCATAGTGGTCACCCCCACATACAAAACAACCATCTCGGGGTCCCTATCTATCCTTAGTTTTGTTCCTCTTGTTATCATATCGATTATTATTATCTCTATTGTTATTGTTTCTATTCTTATCCATGTTCTAGTTCCCAGTGTTCCTGTTGGAATTCCTACTAGAATTCCCTTTCCATTTTCCTCTCATGTTTTGAATCTACTGACGTCCACCACGGTTATGTTTACTATCTTGGAATTTCCTATTATTGAACCCTTGGGAGGTGTTGGGTCTTTGGGTCCTATTCATTGCGGGCATCTGCTGTAGTTTTTGTTCCTGTTTGATGGCCTTTCTATAAGCAAGATCCATTTTCTTCGGGTCATGCATGTCAACATACACACCCAATTTAGGACGTAGTCCCGTAATTTTATGAACTTTAAAATGTTTGCCTTGCTGGTATTGGGGAACATACTTCAA
The DNA here is from genome assembly GCA_018584345.1 of Thuja plicata. Lineage (NCBI taxonomy): Eukaryota > Viridiplantae > Streptophyta > Pinopsida > Cupressales > Cupressaceae > Thuja > Thuja plicata. The sequence continues at coordinate 182,323 of MU224947.1, forward strand.
AAAGTGGTAGAACTTCTCATGATACTATGTAACTGTCAGAACTCCTTGTATCAAGTTTTGGAACTCAGCCATCTTCTTGTCGAAGTAAAACTGAGGTAGCAACCTCTTCAGCAGAGTTGTAAGAAATCTTCCTAGGTGATCTCTTCTAACTGCAACCTTTTCTCTGTCATTTTTTTATCCCACCATGTGGTGGTTTCCTCACATTTTGTTTTCAAGTCCTTGCTGAGCTCATCAAATATTATGTCCCTATTATTAGTTACATTTGCAGCCCTATGGTTAGCCTCCCTTTTCTATTGTTCCTCAAGGCTCATATCCTCCTCTTGCTTCCTCCAAACCTCTAATATCTAATCCTCTTCCCTCTTCCTTTGTTCTTCCTCGTGAGGGTTCTCATTTTAGGTACCCCTAAAATCATTCTCAAGATGATCCATACGATCACCTTGCTGTTGTAAGAGGGTTCCTTGATTAATCAAGAGGGTTAGGATATGATCTAGCCTCTGATTAGGCTCATCATTAGGACCATTACTAAATCCGGCCCTATTATTGTTCCTAGTATTCATGGTGAGTGATTAGATCCCACACCAAACAAAATTGTGCAACTTTAGAAATTAAGCATACTAGGGCTCTAGACTCAAACACAACTTTGATACCACATGTAAAGACTACATTTCTCACAAGCATACTGATGGGACAATAAATTGTCTCTATTTTATGTTAATATTTATACTCTAATTAAAACATTACCAAGACTATGGGTAGCTAGTAGTGTCATGTTTTGCTAAATATTATATATCTATCATAGTATTTCATATAACTATTTGAATGTGTGTTCTAATATTTGGATTGAGTTGACTAGTTGACTTGATTATATATCCGCATATGCTACTAACTTGCTAGGAAAAAAAGGTATGGCTTGAGAGTGGTCGACCGCATTGAAGAGGAGGCGTTGAAGTTCCAACTGCAATGGGGAGAACTATTATGTAACCGTAAGACATGCCCGCTACAATGGAGGAACCATCATCTTAGGGAATGTAGAAAATATCTCTGATATATTTCCTCTTAGCGGTCAATATCTTGTTGAAATGGTTATCAATACTTTATTACACTCTATCGTGGGTTGTTACAATATCCTTCCTCTATGGCGTGATTTAATTAGACCTTATCTGTATGCTTTGAATAAACATCAATCCTCTATATAATGGGATTTCATTGTTAGTTTGTAGTTAGTTGGAAAATATATTATTGTTGCATTTTCTCAACGAAGTTAATCTTTCTAGTTCCATGCATTGTTTCCATTATGATGTAATCAATTTTTGAATATACTGAAAGAGTGATTTTGGTTAACATTCTGTGTTAGTAGTTAGCAGAAGCCAACTAAGGGGGCCCACTTGGGATGTGGATTAGATTAGAGTAGGTTAGATTTACTTTCAACATTTGCAACATTTTAAGTAGAAGTTTCCTGTTTCATTCCTGCAGTATTAAACTCATGTATGTTCCTGCAGTACTTGTAAGGATAATTATAGTGAATGATATGGGTTGATAGAATATGTTTAAGTTAAGTTTGTAGTTTTTAGCATTAATTCCATTAAGTAGTCGTGTGTATTTACTTTATTGCAGCAATAACATAGGTCTCTTTCATGTATTTTTCCTTCCTGCAACATAGGTAGTATGACTATTTGAGAGACTTAGTGCACATATCGTGTTGTCCCATTTTAAGTATATGTCCTTGGGTTGACAATTTAAATGCATTTAATGATAGGAAAAGTAATTCTTAGTTTGAATATACTATTCCTAGGAGAAGCTTTGGCATGATTATTATTACCTATTGTGAGGTAGTTCATTTTTGGCGCCATTGTCGGGGATGGTGTCAAGCTGAGAACCTTACCAAGTCATTTTTTTTCATTTTTAGATAGTTCCATGTTTTCTAGGTAGTAGTATGCAGTCCTGAACTTGCTTCAAAAGTTTACATAATTATTTGCATGCATCAAAGAGGAAGAAGATGAGATGAACATGGAATATTTCTTTCAAGAGAATTTGCTAATCTAAAAGAAGAAGTTGAATTACCTTTTGTTGACACAAGTCCTAAATTCCCTGCAACATCTTCCTCTAAAGCAGAGTCTTTTGATCCAGTTGGCCTTCAACCTTTTGCTGAAATTTTGGCAAGTTTTCTTGATAATTCCACTCCAAGTGCACCTTTCATTCATAATCCTGTAGCTAATGTTCCTTTCCACAAACAACTTCATTTCCAAATACCTCCAATAATGGCACAACCTACATTTCCATTTCCTCTACCTAGCTTATCAATAATGCTAACCTTAAAAACATACCCACTACTGCACTCCCAAAGTTCTACAACCTAATAACTGAGGATCCTGACACCTTTTTGTTTGAGTTTGACATTCTTTGTCGAAGATTTGACTATAACACTGATGGCCACAAGCTCAAGTTGTTTCCAGCAAGATTGAAGGAGTCCGCCCTATGATGGTTTATTGGCTTAGGAGCTAATGCAACAACTAGCTGGGATGGAATGCAGACTCTATTTCTACAGAAATGCAAAGAGTATTGCAAGGGGGGTGATCCAAGAGGAGATGATATTTTTTGAATGTCATAGAAGGAAGATGAGACTTTGGAAGACTATGTTTCACGCTTCTTGTATAACCTGCAGAATAATTCACAGCATGTCCTGGAGGAGGATTCACAGAAACTCATTTTCTTGAGGGGAGTAAATGATATTTGCCTGGAAGCACTAGACCTCAAGATAATCTGCCATAACTATTCAAGATCAACTATAAAGAAGGTTAGAGGTTTTCGATCTACACTTGCTAAAGGGAACAAATCAGACATTTCTAAGCTGGAGATCTCGAACTTGCTATCAAATTTCAAGCAAGATATCATTAATGATGTTGCCACACACCTAGATAGCATGAATGCCAAGAAGAAGCATGCATATGTCGAAGCACAACTAGCTGAGTATTGTCCTCATTGCCGCAAATAAAAGAAAGATTATGGATGCAAGCTGGTGGCGGACTTGGAGAACCAACATCTTCCTACTGAGTACATGAAAATAGAAGGAGACGACGAGAAAGTGTTTTTTGTTTCTCAACATCAGCCATGGGCTTCAAGACAAGTTATGCCTCAATATCCTTTGCAATTTTCTAATCCTTATAGTAATCAATGGAAAAACTATAATTATCAAAACCCTTCTCAATACTCCCAACCTGCTTGGAACAACCAGTGGCCTAACCGACAGTAAAACCAGTGGCCTCAGCCTCAAAATCAATGGCAGCCACCACAAGGGAATTGGAAACCATATAACCAATGGAAGGGGGCTCACTAGTAGCCTAATCAAAATCTTGATTATCCACCCTTACCACCTCTAGTGTCTCAACGTGCAATAATTCCACCTCCTGCAGCCATAAGTCCTACTCCAAAGAAAACACAATTACCTACTCAGCCACAACCCAATCCTAACAACAACCAATGTATGCCACTGATACTCAACAACACCCTGCCTATGTGCTAGAGATATCTGATATCCACTTGAGATCTGGTACTACTCTGCTTGCACCTGAACCTTAGGTTATAACAGAAGTTTCAGAAATTCCTACTGCATCAGCACCACTTCTAGAAGTTACTTTGCCAAATACTATCCAACCAACCAATATACCAATTAAAACTAATGTTCACACCTTAGTTAATCCTCCCTTTCTACAAAGGCTTAGAATGGAAAAACCTATATCCCAAGAAGAAACATTATTTGATATCGTTGACCAATTGAAAAACATGCATTTCCAAATTCCACTATTTCAAGCTATCAAAGATGTTCCTCTTTATGGAAAAGCCATTAAGAAAGAATGCCTCAAAAAGCTTGGACATAAGAAAAGGATCCTCAAACAGTCCATGTTATAGGTCAACTTGTAGATATTATATTGGGGAAAATAGTCATACCAAAGTACTCTGACCTTGGAAGTCCAGTTGTTGATCTTATAATTAGTGATCAGTCTGTGAAAAATGCTCTAGTTGATTTGGGAGAAGCTATAAATGTTATGACCAAGGATACCATGCATAGGTTGAGTATAGAGGGATTGAGAACCACTCCAATAGTCTTACAACTTGTAGACAATTCCACTATAACAACAGATGCATTATAGAAGATATAGTAGTCACATTGGATTCATGGGAATATCCTGTAGACTTCCTGATATTATCACGTAAGGTAAAATTTTCTGGTTATCCAGTTATCCTTGGAAGACCTTGGTTAGCCACCACTGATGCCCATATTAGTTGCAGATTAGGTATTATGACAATTTCAAATGGTCAAGCAATCAAGAACCTAGCATTATATCCTCCTGCCCAACCCCAACCAAATTTGAGTGCTCCTATTTGGTCAGACTTGCGAGATGAGGAAGAAGAGCTAAATTATGTTTCTCAACTAATGATGTTACATAAATAATCCTTCCTAAAAATGAAAGAAGAATATGATGTGATTCAAAGTATCCTTACCAATGAGTGTGTCATAGAAAATATATTTCTGGAAGCTCTGTTCTACATTTGTGTACCTATGAGGACTGTGTTTTTCTAGTAGCCCCTGATGTTATCCATCAATTAGTACCCTGTGAGGTAGCTACAAGACCAATATCTGAGGTGTCAATGCTAGAGTAGATAACTAAGGTGGAACTTTCTCCTGGTCACAATCTTCATGTTAACAGTAAACTGTAACCACAACAATTGGCATTGTTAACTCAACTCCTTTGTAAACATGAAAAATATTTTGCTTGCGATTATGGAGACATGATAGGATTGAACCCAAAGCTCTGAACACATATAATATACATCAATGAAGGCATTCTACAACTTCTCCAACCTCAAAGAAGAATTAACCCAACCCTAAGAGAAATAGTAAAAATTGAGTTGCAAAAGTTGCTAGATGTTGGTTTTATTTATCCAATCTCTGATAGTAAATGGGTATCACCTTTGGTTATTGTGCCTAAAAGTGGGGTGGAGAATATGTGTAGGTTATAGGGAATTGAACAATGCCACAAAGAAGGATCATTTTCTCTTACCAGTTATTGATCAAGTTCTAGACACCTTAGCTGGTAAGAAGTACTTCTCTTTTCTTCATGGATAAAGCAGTTATAATCAAATTAGCATTGCTCTGGAGGATCAGGAAAAGAAAATTTTTACATGCCCTTGGGTAATATATGCATATTCTTAGTTACTTTTTGTCTTATGTAATGCACTAGCTACTTTCCAAAGAGCTGTAATCAACATTTTTGCTGACATATCACATGATTGCATAGAAATATACACGGATGACTTCACTACATTTGGTGTTACTTTTGAGGAAGTTTTGAAGAACCTAGAAAAAGTGTTGATCTGATGTCAAGAACATAGCATGTCTCTCAACAGTGAGAAATGTTTCATGCTGACGCAATAAGGAGTGGTGCTAGGACATTTCATCTCAAAAGCTAGCATCCAAGTAGACCCTGCAAAAATTGAGGCAATTCTCACATGACCTACACCTACTAAGAAAAAATATGTTAGATCCTTTTTAGGACATGTTGGCTATTATAGGCACTTCATTCAAAATTTTAGTCAGATAGCTAGCCCTTTATACACCTTGCTTACAAAAGAGGTTGAGTTCGCATGGACATCAACCTGTGATGAATCCTTCCTATAGCTCAAGTCACTTCTAACAACTGCACCAATACTTAGGGGGCCTGATTGGTCTTTACCATTCCACGTACATACATATGCTTATGACTATGCAATAGGTGATGTCTTAGGACAAAAGTCTAATAACCTTGAAAATGCAATTTACTATATCAGCAAGAGTTTACATGGCCCAAAGTTAAATTACACAGTTACTGAAAAAGAATTGTTGGTCGTAGTTTACATGCTTTGAATGAATTCCTCCATTATGTAACAGACTATCCCATCTTTGTTCATATTGACCATGCAAAAATCAAGTATCTTATGAACAAACCTGCCATCTTAGGCAAGCTAGCTAGATGGCTTCTTCTTTTACAAGAATTTGACATAACCATCCTTGATAAGCCAGGGAAATAAAATGTAGTAGTTGATTACTTATCCAGACTCTAGTCTGCTGACAATGATGCTACTGTGATAGATGACACATTCCCTGATGAACATTTTTTTCATATTGTTGTCAAGAGTCCATGGTATGCTGATATAGCTAATTACCTTGCAGCTGAAAAAATTCCTACACATTTCTTTCTTAAGGTTAGAAGAATGATTTTTGAGAAAAGCTTTCAATTCTCTTGGATTGCCAATACACTATTCTACACTGGTCCAAACCAATGAATGAGAAGATGTGTATGTGAAGATGAAACATATGATATCATCCATGCTTGTCATGATGAGCCATGTGGAGGACACTTTGTAGCTAAGAGGACAACACTGAAGATCTTAACAACATGTTATTACTGGCCCACACTTCACAAAGATGCAGCCAATTATACAAGAAAATGTGATAAAAGCCATACGATGGGTTTTCCAACAAAATTAGATGAAATACCTTTACACCCACAAGTGGTTGTCATGCCATTTGACAAGTGGGGCATGGATATCATTAGTCATATAGACCCCCCATCTAATGTAAATTCCTACATTTTGGTATGCATCGATTATCTAACCAAATGGGTGGAAGTAAAAGCCATGAAGCTTACACAGGATCATAAGGTAGCATAGGTTTTGTATGAGGAAATATTCACCCGTTATGGTGTGCCAAGAGAGCTTGTAACTGATCAGGGAGCATAATTTACATCCAATTTGATCACAAAACTCATGAAGAAATACAATATCAGACATAGGAAGTCCAGTCCCTACCATCCTCAATCCAATGGTCAGGCGGAAGTTATTAATAGAGAGATTGAAGCCATTCTAACAAAAATAGTTCATCTACATCGCTGTGACTGGAGCAACTGACTCTCAAAAGCAGTTTGGGCATACAAAATTGTATAGTGGGAAAATGGATCCACACCCTATACTTAGGAGAGGAAGAATACCAAGATTTATCCTCTAATGAGATCCAATTAACAAAAAGGTAAGTGTCAATTCATGATCTATACAAAGGAGATAAATGTCTTGGGTTAAGTTCTCCCTCACCTCTTTAAAGAGAGGGTTTAGGGAAGAGAAATTGAAAATATTTGAAAGGTAAATCTAGAAGACTAATATTGAAATGAAGAAATAAAAAGTACATACCTCTAAAAAATATTTTTCTGAAAACCCTGTCAAATGATCTCAGAAACCATTGATTTTTGAGATCTTGAACCAAAACTGTGTGATCTACAAAACCCAGAAATATTTTTCTTTTCTGAGAAAGGTCAATTTTGACCCAAAAATGAATGTCACCTTTGATCCAAAAAGTCTGATTCCGACCTAGAAAGTCTGATTTTGACCCAGAATAGAATGTCGATTTTGACCTAGAAATGAATCTCTCCTTTGACCCAAAAAGTATGATTCTAACCTAGAAAGTCTGATTTTGACCTGCACAGTCTGACGGAAAATCTATTTCCAGATCTTGATAAATGGAAGTGCTTCCATTTTCTGACGATACATTTAGCCTCCACTTTAGCAAGAGTGTGGACTCGACGCAAACTCTTGGTAAAGGAGATCATAAAGAAAAGATAATCTTATTGAAATCAAAAGGGACAAAGGAATCCTCAAGCCCCCAGGGACTCAAGTTTGTGTCAACCCTAAGATTACGATAAGAGAGACATCACCAGTCAGAGAGAGAGAGAGAGAGAGAGAGAGGATTGGTTAGTGCGCCTAGTAAGATGTGTATATCTCACTGTGAACCACAAAAAGGATAGGATGGCCAACCAAGAAAGCACTTGATAGTCACCCCATTAAGTTGTGCACCTTCTAGCGGCTTTGTGTATGTATGTAGTGCGTCTTCTCATGGCTTTTATGAAGTACCCATGGATCCATATCCTCATCTCACCATGGTATACATTTGTAAAATGGGTTCTCTTTAGGATTTAGCAACTTATGTGCATTACCTTCTGAGGATTTAGCATATTGAATTGTAATTGAATGTGTATCTCTTCAGGATTTAGCAACTTATGTGCATTACCTTCAGAGGATTTAGCATGCTGCAAAACAAAAGGTTAAAACAAAAATGCATAATATAGAACGAGGGAGGTTGTATATATGCCCCCTGCTTAAGATGGCAAAATACATACTATTTTTGACATGTTAAGAAAAGAAAAGAACAAGGATAAAGCCATCTTCAACATCAAGACAATATCCATACACAACACCCTGTCCAAGCCAAGAAGGTCACAACTCCTATTAGGCCATGGAAGAGATGAATGCAAAGAGATATCATGCAAAAAGTGAAAAAGTAACCCTTGTGAGGGATAGCACACTATTCAGTTTCCAAGGTGAAAGATTTATCAACCATGGAAACCCAATTGTAAACAATGAAATAGGTTATAATCAAGGACATAGATCCTTAATGCAAACCAAAACTTTTATGTATGATTGGATATCACATAATAGATAGATACTGCTTAACCAAGGGAAAAGTGGATCCCAGAAAGATAGAAAAGAAGGAGATGACATCCTTTCCCCCCAAGCATAGGAATAAGGATGAAAGGAGACCTATTATATCTCTCACAAAACTATGCAAGACAAAGAGCCCCCAAGGATTAGGCTAACATTGTTTACATAATGTGGAGCTCCATAATAGGAACATAAATGTTATTTAGAGAAAACATGATTGAAATACAACTCATTGCCACATGATATATAGATAACTTTACTATCAATGAGCTGCATAATCTTATAATGTAAAGCTTGACATTCATTAGTAGAGTGATCATGAAATCTATGATACAAACAAAAAGGAAGAGTCTTCAAGTGTGGACTATGTTTCTTATGCATTTAGGTCTAGTAATCATCTTAGCACGAATGAGTTTAGGCAAAAGAACTTCTTGGTCAAATTCCTTCATAGGGTCATCATGTTTTGAAGTGTTATTTGAGTTGTTAATATTGATGTGTTGTTGATGATTAAATCCCAATCCATAAGAATGCTCATACCCCCCATTCTGTAAGGGCATTGAAATTCCCTTATTATGCTTACCACATCCTTGACCATGGAATCCTTGTTTAACTAGTAAATGATAACCATGACCATAACAAGAAGCCATATCAGAAGGAGTCAATGGATCTTCAGTAGTCAGTATGTCATCATTAGTAGGTTTGATATATTCATAGTGGGTAGAAGCAGTGACAAATTTATTATGAAGGGCATGAGAAGTAGAAGCAAAAGCTTGTTGTTCAAACTCTCTTTGTTGCTTCATAAAATCAAGATTAGAAACCTTATACTATCCAATAAAGGTAGGATAAAAATCCAAGGTTCCCCAATCATCTCCAGGAAGAACATTAGAGGAAGAAGGATTACTATTAGGAATAGGAGTATTTTGGGTTTGAATATTCTGTTGGAAATAAAGGGAAGTGTGTACTGAGATGGGAGGGGTGAATCAGTACCTCTAATTTTTTTTATCTCTTTTATCCTTTAACCTTTATGTAATCAATTGTTTATCCAACCATCTATTCTATACTATCTTTGTGTAAGACATATCAATTATTTAACTTAATCAAACATGTAAAAATTCATAGAAACATTCATGAAAGTAATTGACTCATAACACATGATATCGCAGAAAACCCCTGTTAGAAGGTAAAAAATATGGTGGGGATGACACCCACAAAATCTTCACTATCTTTAGATTGGAAGGGGCCAATTAAGGCTTACAATTTGATCATTTATGATGATCTACCCTTTCAGGAGTATTATGTTGAGACCGATTAAGATCTACTCTATTAAGAGCTTTAGAAACACTATTTAGTGTGCACTCGGTTAAGAGATTTACAATAGGATTGTTAAATCCACCTTCCTTGAAAGGATTTCTTCTATTTTCTACACTTGTTAGAATGCAGAAAAAGATACATTGACCTGAGTGTATGCAATCTAAGTATTGATGATTACAGATCTATTAAAATTCACATGTATAAATGTATCACCTATTGTAATTGATTAATAGCTTTGTTGCTCGGTAGCCTCTGTTCTTGGTTCTTGATAACCAATTTCATCTTTTGTTGTTATGCTTCTTGAAACTCTCAGTCTAATCCATGAACGTGCTTGTTGGCTACATTCATCCTCTCATCTCTGATATTGAATGATTACAACATCTATTTATAAGATAGATTGACCTAATTAAGTTTCATGAATAACAACTTTAACTCGATGATCACAGGTTTACAACTTTACCTTGATCTCCTAGTCTGCATGTTTTCAATCAGTTAGACTGATTAAAACAATTACAATAATGTTGCTTGTCCCTTAAGTAGTTGTTTTTTTTTTAAATACTCTACAATAGAATATGACTGTTTTATCTAACGTGGAATTCAGATCCACTTTTTCTGGGATGTAACTGACTTTCGATGTCTGATGCTCAGTTTGCTCTTAAATCAGTTTGACTGTCTTTTGGGTTGCACTATTTTGTTCTATCAGTTTGCACTGTCTTTTCTCGTCAGTTTCCTCTTGTCAGGTTCCACTTTATTATCTTTGATTTGCACTTTTAGTTAACACTGCAAAACCGTGTCATCGGTTTCCTCCTTGCTTAGCATTTTCGGTTTGAACTGAAAACCTGACTTTCGGTGTAGTGTAACAGATAGTTTATACAACTTGTTTTCTCATTGCATACTAATGGAAAAACTTTATGTTTATCAATCTCCCCCTTTGACATTAGTATCAAAAATAGATATGTGCAGAATACTATCAAAGTTTATAGTATGAACACCTTGTATATACCTTAGTCATTTCATGACTGCCCCTATGCATATGTCGATAAGTATAGTATATGTGTATTTATACTTTCTCCTCCTTTTCCTTTTTCTCCTTTGTGCTATATTATCCTTTTCCCCTTTTTTCTTCTTTGTACATATTATTTCACTTTTCTCCCTTTTCAGTACTATATGCTCTGTCTCTGTACATATTTCATTTCCCCCTTTTTTGATAGTAAGGGAAAAGGTGTATACCTATAGCTTATCAAAAATATGAGAGTGTGAGGACTACATTTCCTCCATCATCTTCTCCCATTTCTCCTTCATATGTTCAAGAGCCATGTTCTCTAGTGTAATCCGTGCATGCATATCATAGATGTTGTTTGCTACAAACATCTTAGGGGTGGCAATAAGTTGCCTTGCTGAACTTAGGTGAGTGTGCATAAGTGTGAGGTTCGATAATAGTATGGACTGAATTTTGATAACCTCCTCTCTAAATTGTGACTCTGCTTCCCAAAGTTCATGTCTTAACCGTTTGATCTCTATGATCTTCTCATAATTCAATTTTATTGCATTTGTATTAGTGGTTAGTCTTTGTGCACTTGTAGTTAGATCAGATTCAATCTTTGCAATCTTGTCATTGTTATCTTTAGTAAATTTCTCTAAAGTGCATAGTTTTTGTATCAAGGAAACAACTTCAATTATGATTGGATCTAATTGATCTGATAATTATGAAAGCTTTACCTTATTCTCTGCCACTTCTTGGTTTATCTTTTTTGTCAATTTATATTGAAATTTTTTGCTCCGCTCACTCCTCAATTGCCTTTTCTGCATTAACATTTTGCATTGTGATCACTTTGGTGATGGAAATTTGATCTAGAATGGGGGAATTGTGATCAACATCTATGTTGGGTACAATCTGACTCAAGATGTCCCTTGTGTTCTCTAGAACCAATAAATCTCGGTGCTGCTTCTTAAGCTTTTCTTGTAAAGCTTTCCTTTGTCAGATTTCTCCATACTCTTGGAGAGATTCAAAGTCTAATGTTGTTGGGTCACATGTTGGTATCTCAATAATCTTATCTAATGTGACTTCCAACTTTTTCTTCTTTGTTTTATTCTTCTTCTTTTGTCTTCCACCTGTATGCAGAACCATAGCCAGCTTTTTAGCTTGGTCTGATGTGCTACTATATGGATTTTGGGGATTTGTACCTTTCTCTTGCTGCTCATTATTTTCTTGTCAGTTGTCTGAGGATGTCTCCTTGTTAAAATTTGGGTTGTCTGCAGCTTCACCTTTAGTGTCCTTCGACTTGGTATCAATTGTCTTTGTTTTCTCATCCTTCTCTTTTTGCACTTCATCAACATCTTTTATTTGTGCATCTTTCTTGGTAGTATCTCCATCTTTCTGTTCTCCATCGATGACATTTTGTTCATTGGTTGTGTCCTTCTTTTCATTAGTTGTGTCTTTTTTCTCTTCATTACCCTTGTCCTCTGGTATGCTTGCATCAGGCTCGGGGATCTTCTCCTTTTGTGAGATAATATTGATTGCATGAATCAATAGTGGCATTTGGACCGGTATGTTTACCTGTGCAACACCAATTGTAGTGTTATGTTCTTCAGTCTGGTCCTTGGTAATAGTGACATCTTCATCTTTCTGAATTTCATCTATAGGATCATCGGTGATGTCAATAACTGTATTGTCCACAGTGTTGTCCATAGTAGTGTCTGACTGTGTATCATCTGCAACATCCATATTCTTGTTGCTTGTTGTGTCCAATTCTTCTTTGTCCAATTCTACATCAGTGATGGTAATTGGTTTGGTGCTCTGAGTATCCTAATCATCCTTGGTCTCTTGATTCTTGGTAAGAGATCTTTGTGGCTCAGGACTTGTATCCTTTTTAGGAATATCAAGTATTTTTCTCCATTCGGCTTAACTCTTTCTGTCTAGGTCCAGTAAATGTCCTTTAAGCACTTGGTAGGCTCTCAACTTCAGTGAGAACCTTTTGGAATGAATCTTCATCATTTCTTTGATCTCCTCCATTTTTTATTTGGGAGACATGACTGATACTAGGGCTCTTTCCCTGATTTCTTTCTCAGAGTGCAAGGCAAATGTCCATCTTGTCGATATTCTATCTTGAAGTTCTTTGGGCATATTGTCTGCCAATTGTATTGGGAGGTATTTGAATATGCACATCATCTTGATGATTGCCTCCTCAATCTTAGTTTAATCCAAGGGATCCAATGTTAACCATTTCTTGACCTTCCTACTATTTATTGTACCTGATTTGACAATTGAGGCACACACTTCATCAATTGTTTCAGGTATCTTATTCTTTTGCTGTTAAACAAATTCATCCTATTTGGTGTCCTCAATGTCCTCCTTAATTCTAATGAACTTTCTTCTTTTTGTTGGCCCTCTTTTCTATGTTTCAATTTTCCTCTTACAGGTCCTTACTTGACCTTTCTTCAATGGTGAAGGACTTGTGTCCTTAGCTATTTGACTTCTTGTCCTTGTAGCAGCTATAGTTCTAGGCTTATTAGCTGGTGAGGGTAATGGTGTATCTGACTCTGTAGACTCAGAGTCACTTTCCTTCTCAGCTTCACCAATGGGTGACTATCCCTTGGTGTCTTCTTTCTATTCTGTTTCTTCTTCTATAACCTGTTAGATTAGGCTGAAAGCTAATCTCCCAAGATCACCTGCATGCACATCTATCCCAAGTAGAAGCAAGACAAAGACAGAAGAAGAAAAACTATGGAGGCCAAAAGGCCAGAGACATGAAATCTATGTTGACAGAAAAAAGCTTCTATTATCAACTATTGAATACAATACAATCTCCTTATTGAAATACAAAGCGGTGAGTCCTTATAAAAGGATACCAAAACCCTAAAGAATTATAAAGTTGCCTAAGTATAACTTAAGCATAGAGTAAATAGACTAATAATTAAATGATTTAATTACTAGCTATACTAAGACTACTCTAACACCCCCCCTTAAGTGTAACTTAGGGAGAAGCAAAAAAGCTAAAGACTACTGCAGAAAGCAGGAAAGATAAGTCCCGGAAAGAAGGCCTGATCAGGTACCCAAGACAAGAAAGCAAACTAGATGAAGGAAACTAAGCCTTCAATCTAGGGAAAAGATGTCCCAGAGAAAGGAACAAGATTGAGCAAGAAACATCTCCGAAGCATGTAGCTGAAAACTCTGTTAGAAGAGACTGTTGGGACCCCCACTGAAGTGCATGACCAGGTAGAGAAGACAATGTCTGAAGAGCTGATCAATCGAACCAGGAAGTGTTAAGGAAATTAGATCAGAAGATATAATAAAACTAATGTATATAGATAGTTGATATTCGCTGTAGAATACAATTGCCGTTGTGATTGATTGATTGCACAACGAATATCAACTATATATATTAAGTTGAATGGCATCGACTATCA
>MU224947.1:222164-235955 GCA_018584345.1 Thuja plicata
TAGATGGTTCTTTCTTTTAGTCTAAGTTGCATTAAGAAAGAAAGGATGTTTCATTCTTTTGTGGCGAGGATGTGAGTAAACCTCAGTAGGATGTGTTGTGGGATATTCAGGGAAGAGCTAGGTAGAATTTTGTTAATGCATGATTCTTTTTCTTAATATGAATTGCAGTAGGAAAGAAAGGATGTTTCATTCCTGTGTTTTGAGGATGTGAATGAACCTCAGTAGGATGTGCTGTGGGATGTTCGGAGAAGGATTCATTAGAAGCTTTCATCATTGCATTTATATCTCTGTAGGTAGTTGTTGAGCATAAGAACTCATAGGATTTGTGAGCCTTATTGCTTAGTTTTAGATTAAGAATGTTTTTTTCCTGCCTGAACTAAGTTCTAGCTAGACTTAGTTCGGTTTGCCTCTTCTTCTCTCGGGTTAAGAGCATACCTGAATTAGATTTAGGAATCAAGACATAATTCATTGCATATCATTTCAAAAGGGAGTTGTACCTACCAATTCAGAGAAAAGCCAGTAATCAGAGAATGGCTTTTCAACTGTTGTAAGCGGATTTTGTTCATCAATCGGGCATCAAGAGTCACATTGTCATAAGGTACAAGAAAGGACAAATCTATTTACCAACAAAGGTCAAGGCCGACCTTGACCTAGGTCAGGTTCAAGGTCAACCTTGACCTAGGTCAGGGTTGAGGTCTACATAGACCCAAAAGGTCAACCCTGACCCTGAGGTCAAAAACCTGAGATCTATAGTCCAGGATGCCAAAAACTGGAAGGAAAGAAGTGGAAAAAGAGGCAGAACAGGGGGAAAGCCAGGTCAAAGTCAAGAACCCATTCAAGGTGCTTGATATGACCCAAAACCACCTACTTGGAAGGTTAAACAAGTCTACCATGGAAGTGCTTCCATTTTCTGACTATACACCTCTGAAAAAGAATCTTTTGAAAACCCTATCAAACGGTTTTAGAAACTGTTGATTTTCACGATCCTCAATTGAAACTGTGAGATCTACAAAACTTAGAAATCTTTTTATTTTCTGAGAAAGGTTGATTTTGACCCAAAAATGAATGTCACCTTTAACCCAAAAAGTCTGATTCTAACCCAGAAAGTCTGATTTTGACCCAGAATAGAATGTTGATTTTGACCCAGAAATGAATGTCACCTTTGACGCAAAAAGTTCAATTCTGACCCAAAAAGTCTGATTTTGACCTGCACAGTTCGAAGGAAAATCTATTTCCAGATCTTTTCAGTTTGCCAAAAAGGGTATTCAAATCTGCACTCCAATTTGTTGTTCTGAACTTGTCCCTGTAAGAAAAATGGTTTGTTTGTTGGGGGGAAGAGGTTTGCCTTGGTCAAACCAAGGTTTTGGAATTAACCTTATAATTGAATTGAAATTACATAGATAAACAAAGTAAATAAACAAATTCACCTTGCTTATATAGAAACCCTTGTGGTGGATTTGAATCCGTGGACCCATAAGTATGTATGCTCCAAATGAATGTAGAATATAGGATGTCTCAAATCAATTGTCTTTAGATCTTCAACACCAATCTTGAATGGATCTTTGAGTAGGAGGAGGCTTGCATGGATGTGGATGGAGAAATCTTCAACAAGAGAGCTCCATAGAGCTTTGAATCCTTCAATGGCTACCAATGGAACTCCTTGATGAATTAGATGCTTGAATGTCTTTGAATGCTTGAATTATTGAGAGTATATGCTTGCTTCAATAGATCATGCATATAATTTGGATGGATGGAATTGCTTCTTGCGTCTTGGATTGTTAGGGAAAATGAGAGGAAAAATCTTCCTTACATACAAATCTAGGGCACAATCCTCTAGAAAGGCATACATAGGAGAATTAAATTCCCATTAGACCTATACCCCTATAAGTGGACCTATATTAAATATAATTTTAAGATTTTTTTTCTCGAAGACCGAAAAAGCTGACCTGGAAGCAGGAATTAAATCTTTTCAAAGCCCGACATCCTGAAACTTTGGGATCCTGAAATTTGGACCCTGGGACAAGGTTGAGGTTGACCTTGACCTAGGTCAAGGTTGAGTTCAACCTTGACCTAGGTCAGGGTCAAGGTTAACCTTGACCGAGAAGGTCGACCTTGACCCCGAGGTCAAGAATCTTAGAATCACAGAGTCGAGTGCCAGAAAAGGTAGGAGAAAAGTCTAAAATATGATAGAATCAAGGGGAAAAAGAATATCCAAGTCAAAGACCCATTCAAGGCATTTGACATGATGACAAACCACTTACTCGGATGGCTAAACCAGTCCTAAATGGAAGTGCTTCCATTTTTTGACGATACAAAAACAAAATGGAAGACAACCACAAGGCTCACTCTATTTGAATTACTATATGGGAAAGCAACAATATTACCAATTGAGTTTGAGCATAAAACATTGTCTACTTCTCTAGAGTTAAACATTGACCTCCCTGAAGCACAGAAAGACAAACTACTACATCTCAACTCCTTGGAGGAAATGCAAAAAATTGCATTGGAGCATACTGAGATAGTACATAAACAGAGGAAGAAGTGGCATGACTCCCATATTAAGAACAAACAGTTTCAAGTAGGTGATTGGGCATTACTGTACGATTCCAGATTCCATGAAATACCATGCAAGCTATAGACAAGATGGCTGGGACCATACGAAATAGACCATGTCTTTTCCAAAGGAGTAGTCCAGTTGACAACTATTGACCCAGTACACTTCAAGGTATTGGTCAACGGGCATCGGCGTCGTGTCTATCATTAGTGTCAAACCAAAGAAGACTTCCTACAACAATTCGGACATCCAATTCCAAATAAGCAACAGGTAAAACTTCCTGAAGTAGAGGGTGAAAACCTTCTTCTTGCAGCTTCAACATATAATTCCTTCGTGTGTGTTCCTAATAAAAACTTCATTCTCAAATGAAGTTCCATTCTCCATTCATATTTTATATTCTTCTTTCCAACCCATTCCACTTCTCTACCTTACACCCACCCATCCTCCACATCACCACCTCTTTCCATATTTCTATGCTTCAAATAAGAGCCACATCAGCTGATACATGCATCTATCATCCTTGTTCCACTCTTGCCACCTGTTCCACTTTTAGCACATGGATTTTGGTAATTATATCTAGTACTGTGATAAATCTATGATTAAGGTATTACGCCAATTCCTCAACCCGTGCCAAGTGTGACAAGTGTGGACACTTGTCTTAATTTCCTAGGGGGCAGGGAAGTGTATTAAGTTTTCACATCATTTCTAGTTATCCCTCTCACTTCTCGTAAGATTACCTGTCAACTCAAATCTGTACTTTTGCCTTGCCTCATTAAGTCCCTTTACTATCTCGCACAAGTGTCGTACTGTTATTCTCAAATTATCTAAGATTTTCAAACTTGATGTGATCTAAAAGGACATAATTAAACTATGTGGTAACTTGTACTTAAACTTGTAGTTAGAGTTATAATCTCTTATGTAAAAACACCATCATTATTGTTTATGTCAAAAACAACAGAAAGATTGCAAGAGAAAAATATGTAGTTTCAATAAGTGCAATTTGAAATCTTAATTCAGGGTGATTCAAAAGGGAATAAGGTATTCGGAAATGACAAAGAAGATGAAATTGAGAGATTGACAAGCAACAACAAAAATTGGAAGGAAAATATTTGGAACAAATGGGAGGGCAGTTGCAACGACATGAGCCCGTGGTTCATGGAATTCTTCTCACAGATATTAAAGCAGTGCAGAGGTTCAATGCGTGTGGTTGGCTGGGGTATTTCCTACAACTAATAAAATTTGATGATGAGGAAGCTGAAAAATTCATGAGTACATTTGAAGAGGGAAAGGCAACCATATGGGGTTTAACGATTATCACAATAGAGGAACGCATAGCAGAGGTAATTGAATTGCCAACAATTGGGGAGCATTATCCCAATGAGCATGATGCTAGGTTAGCAAGCCCAGTTTACTCTTCCTACCGACCCTCCATTGGAGATTAACAGGCAAGGATGAAAATGCATGTCGCTCCATCCGCCATTCAACAAGCTGGCAACACACATTATAAGGTACTTGACCTGTGAGGGAAGAATTTCAAATTCACATGCACATCATTTCAAATTACCTAGCTATGTAAGGCATAGTCTTCCAATAAATGTTCCCAATTTCTTGTATAACATGCTAAGTATTAGTGCAGAGGAGACCCAAAAGGGGAATGCAAATTTTGTCTCCCATCATGCCCTAATTAAATTATTAGTTGAAAAATCCCTTAGGGAAGTCTCTCCTTTGGCATGGTCAGAATTTGTTCAGTTTAGAACCGTACAACCTCAGGTTGAACCTTTGAGAAACCCAACAATGATAATGCAACAGCCTCTAAGCCAGTTGTTGAACAAGCCACCCAAGAAGGGGAACTCAAAAAACTTGAAGAAAATAGACCTTCACCTACTCCTGAGAGAAATGCCCCTACCTCTTCTCAGAAGAGAGGAAAATGAAAAGTAGGTGAAGTAACTTCTATTCTTGCAACTAAACCACAAAACCCCACAGCTTCAAAAGGAAAGGAAAGGAAACTGGCTCCTGTAGTAGCTACTCCTGTAGCAGAGAGGCTGAATAAGGCTAGTAGAAAGAAGGTTGTAGAAGTTGAAGATACTCATATATGAAGAAGTCCTCGGAAGAGATGAAAAATTCCTCAGGTATCCCCAGAGTGCAAATATGTTTCTTCAAAGTAGGATGTTGTAGAACCCCATATACAATATTCCACATAATTCCCCAACTCGACTTGAAATCCCAGACCTTTCTCAAAATTTAAATGAGAAATGTGACGATTAGCCTGCAATATATCAGAATGACTCTGAAGAGTGTCATCATAATGTTCAAGAAAGCAATAAGGAAGAAATTAAAATGCCTCAACAGTCAGCCCACTCGCAGAATGCCCTAGAGCTTTATCGAAGGAGCTGGTTCACCAACTATTTAGAGCAGGCATGTAAAGAGTAGAGGAAACAATACAATCATTTAGAAGAGGGTGTCCCACCTACATTGCAATCCCTTCTCTTTGGCTTACAAGTACAATCAATTTGTTCTTAAAATAATCCAATGGAAGGAAGAAAAGAAGAAAATGCAAAGAGTGATAAACGACCAAAATGCGGAAATGAAAGACCTAGAGGAGCCATTAGAAAGGCAAAAATAGAAAATGGATCATGCCTTGAAATTGGTTGATCAAATTATAACTTATAGGCCTCCTCCTAGGGTATACGCTATTTGTTTGAAAGAATAGTTCCTCTTATTTCAACTAATGATGACCTTGAAGAACATAGATTATGAGTTCAAAACAACCCAAGAATTCTATGGCCTATATCAAACCCTTCCTTCCTGGCAGCAGAACATGCTCTATGAGTTATACATGCACAACTTCATTATTCCCAAGGAGACTAAGTGGAATCCTATACTTTATATGGAGATATACATCTAAGGGCATTAATGTTATGGATGCATAATGAAGCAAATTATGAAAGGCAGTTAGACAACTACATGGACCAAGAGAAGACTAACCCACTACCTTTAAGGGCTGAAAGCAATAAGCCCGATGTGTTGCGTTCAACTTGACCTATGGAAGCATAAAAGAAGAGACTAAGAAGAAGATTTTTAATATCAGGGAAGAGATTTATACAGAATATCAAGGGATGCCCTATTTTTCTTTTCAGAGAGCCTTGGCTGGTGCTAGAAACAGATCGAATAGACTGCCAAAGCATTCAATAAATCAGAGCCGCACAGTCCTATCAATCTTGAGGCAGTGATCATAGAGCACCAAAGTATATCCAGCTAGGTAGAAAGATTAGGCGCGAGCTTTGGGGTCCCCTTACAATTCAGCCGCCTATGCTTCTATGGCCTCTTTACAACATCAATGCTACCAAGTTGGATCAATTGCAGGAGGATTATAGGATGGAATTATGGGAGAAAACCAAAGGGTTCTATTATACCTTTAAGAGAAGAAGAAGAGGAAAGATAGAGGCCAGTGAGTTCAGAGGTATTGCAAAGAAATGTAATGCTTGAGGACAAGCATTTTACTTGCAGGGGGTAGATGATGGGACCATAATTTGTCTTTGTTTTATGTTAATATTTATACTCTAATTAAAACATTACCAAGACATTTGTGAACCTTTTAGTATTTGAACTTGTGATAAGTACAGTTGGAACCACCTACCCTATAGGTAGCTAGTAGTGTTATTTTTTGCTAAACATTATATATCTATCGCAGTATTTCATATAACTATTTGAATGTGTTCTAATATTTGGATTGAGTTGACTAGTTGACTTGATTATATATCCGCATATGCTACTAACTTGCTAGGAAAAGAAGGTGCAGCTTGAGAGTGGTTGAACACATTGAAGAGGAGGCGTTGAAGTTCCAACTGTGACGGGGAGAAATGTTATGGCACCGTAAGACATGTCCGCTACAATGGAGGAGCCATCATCTTAGGGAATATAGGAAATATCTCTGCTATATTTCCTCTCAGCGGTCAATATCTTGTTTAAATGGTTATCCAGACTTTATTATAGACTGTCATGAGCTATTACAATCTCCTTCCTCTATGGCGTAATTTAATCAAACCTTATCTATATGCTTTGAATAAACATCAATTGTCTATATAATGGGATTTGATTGTTAGTTTGTAGTTAGTTAGAAAATATATTATTGTTGCATTTGCATAGCGAAGTTACTCTTTCTAGTTCTATGCATTGTTTCCATTATGATGTAATCAGTTTTTGAATATAATGAATGGGTGATTTTGATTTACATTCTGTGTTAGTAGTTAGCAGAAGCCAACCAAGGGGGCCCACTTGGGAGGTGGATTAGATTAGAGCAGGTTAGATTTACTTTCAGCATTTGCAGCATTTTAAGTAGAAGTTTACTGTTTCATTCTTGCAGCATTAAACTCATGTATGTTCTTGCAGCACTTGCAAGGATAATTATGGTGAATTATACGGGTTGATAGAATAGGTTTAAGTTAAGTTTGTAGTTTTCAACATTAATTCCATTAATTAGTCGTGTGTGTTTACTTTCCTGCAGTAATAGCATAGGTCTCTTTCATGTATTTTCCTTCCTGCAACATAGGTAGTATGACTCTTTGAGAGAACCAGTGCATATATTGTGTTGTCCCATTTCAAGTATACATCCTTGGGTTGACAATTTAAATGCACTTCATGATAGAAAAAGTAATCCTTAGTTTGAATACACTATTCGTAGGAGAAGCTTTGGCTTGATTATTATTACCTATTGTGAGGCTCTTCACATACCACATTAGAATATAACATAAAATACAGAAAGTAGAACATATGGTTGAGAGTCAAATCATTACATAGACTACTCAAATAAATTTTCCATTTCATGCAAAGGACAATACGTGAATTTGACCAACTTATCAAATTATAATAAGTAATATGCATGAATCCTTATATCAAGTAAAATGGTGTCGACCATTCTATAAAACTCACTGAATTGTATCTAGTCACAATTGATTTAAATCAAATACATCAAGAGATGTTGACCTACACGTTGATCATCGAGTATATCATAAAAATATATCAATTTATGAATCAATTACATAAAGAACTCGTAAAGGATGTCCACCTGCTCGTTGATCATCAAGTACAATATACATGCATCAATAGAGTGTACATTAAATACAAGAACGTGAAGGTCAATCATAATACATGATACAAAAGCGACATTAGACAATCGTACATCTGCAATTCCTTATTTCCTAAGCCATCAAACATCTATCCATCTGTTATCTCGAGACGGGAGTGTGTCATCAGACAATTGTCCATCTACAATTCTTTATTTCCTAAGCCATCAAACATCTGTCCATCTTTTATCTCGAGACAAGAGTGTGGCTCTGTCACTTTTTTCGCCTAACCACAGAGTGGTTAGCTCCCCCAGGGATCATCCTAACACGAAGAGCATGCCAACCCTATCCGAGAATCCTAGCAACCCAGAACTGGTGGATCAGATGGATCTGGTGCAACCGTGAAACTAATTACTATGCACATATGCCTAAGTAGAATTAATGACGGATGTGGCAGGGAGATAAAACATAGCCAACATATTTAAGAAAACACATGCAAATAGATTTGTTGAAAGCAATTAAATGCCAGATTTCTACTAGCAGGTAGAATGAAAAAGAAGACACCATTTCTACCCTTCCTTGTTTCCCAACATTCAACACCCTTCCACAAGTTTCATATCCATATAAAAATAGGACAAATAATCATCTTACTCCTAATCATATACGAAAGAAAACTACTTAAGCATTTGCTGCATTTTCCTTCAAAATTATGTATACCATATCCATATGAGAATAGAAAGAATAACATCAATCTTCTATTTCTACTCGCCATCTTTCTAATGAGCTCATTCCAATAAGCCATATCATTAAGAAAACACAAAAAAAAATATGCTTCTCTCAAGCATAAATAGAATGAACCAAAAAGAACATCTACTCATCGAACTGATATGTATGAATGCATAAATCAGAATATAGAAAAGCCAAAATTATCCTTCAGTAATTAAAATCACCAATTCTTTGCCTTTTGGTTTAATAGGTTTATATAGGTTTCATTGGGGAGTGAATCTAGTTGATTTTTTTTGTGTCATCACTAACTACATCCCCTAAATAAAAAAATGAGTGTAAACATATATTATGTCTCAAGTTCCTGATTGTTTACTACACAGGTATCTAAGAACACGAAGTAAAAGAATGGAATAGTATTTGCAATATAAGAGACTTGTAGTATATTTTTTGTAGGGTATAAGAAAGAAAATTATCACTCTCTGATTTGGTACCAAGCATTGAGTTTATATTTCAAACATTCAATAAGGAAATGATGCTAAACCACTAGAAATGTCACGGTAAAGGCTAAAATGAACTCATCTCTGTGCCTATAGGCTAACACAAACATCGATTGTCTACTAATTATAATTCCCAGAACAAAATGTCTCGTCTATACTATATATATATATATATATATATATATATATATATATAATTCCTCCAACTATCCATAGAGAGGGTACAATTATTTTTCAGAACACAAGGTCAAAATGAATCTTAATGAACA
Organism: Thuja plicata; assembly: GCA_018584345.1. Lineage (NCBI taxonomy): Eukaryota > Viridiplantae > Streptophyta > Pinopsida > Cupressales > Cupressaceae > Thuja > Thuja plicata. The sequence continues at coordinate 231,274 of MU224947.1, forward strand.
CTTGACGACACACTCCTAATGCCAAGGTAAGCGTAGCAGTTTGGTTACATAAGAGAAGGGATAAGTATTAACATAAGAAGTTTACAAGAACGATTCTTCTCATAAGAAGATACATGTCATTGTCCAAGAACCCCAAACATATTAAAAAAACAAGTGGATGAATTACGTTTCAACAACTTTGAAAAAATCTTTATCTCTTCCCTAATCACCTATAGCTCGATTATGAATATGAAAGAAGGTTAAAAATATATAAAATAAATTCTCTAGATAGAGATTACCAAGATGGCTAGGCTTAACTAACACACTCTAAGCGCTGATCGTGCTTAGGTGGCTGGTGTGGGGCCCAGTCGTAATCCATCACTTTAACAGATGTCGTTTGATGGATGTTGGTAACTTTAACATTTATAACTGCATCTCCTACCCATCTAGCGTGACAAGTTGGCATGCTACGGAGTAAATGAAAATGCACGTAGGAGTCTAGTGAGATATTGTACATGGAAATGCTCTGGTACACATGTATGCAAAATGTAGAAACAAAGACGAGGCATTGGACTGCTTGACAATGGCATGCTATGATTGCAAGATATGCAGAAAATGGGTTTGTTGAAAAAGGTGTCAGAAACTTTCAGGCAAATACAATTTGTAGGCATAAATCCACGCTCCTCTCCTCAACCCTTGCCAGCATCCTCCCTGCTGGAATGGGAGCTTTGGAATACAAATCAGTGTCGGAGGTTGTATTCGCAACTGGCCTCGTAAACATGTTTTTTTGAAAAATATACAAAGAATGCATCGTTCAATCTTCTATTTCTAACAATTTTTTAAACCTTTTGTAAAAAATTTCCCTCCATCCTCATTCATTTATGTTGGTATTTAATTCTAACTTCCATCTCATCTTTAGTTCAGATCCATGATTTGTGGATCACCGTTTTCAACTACAAAGGAACTGTTGTTTAAATTCCTGATTGCACTCTTCACCTTAATTTGCTATTGTTAACAGAGGGTAAACTTGTATAAATATACAAGCATTTTAATGTAAATGTAACAATGATTAATAGATTTTTAATTCTTATTCAATAGCTCTATTTTTCTCTGTTTTATATCAGCATATGTTTGCTTCTATTTTTTCTTTGCTAGATCCATCCTATGTTGTGCAGATTTGATTGCAGAATTTTACATGGTATTAGAGCTCGTGGGAGCTAGGAAGGAGGAGCATTAATTCTCTTTGCAGATATTGTAGACGAGAGCTATTTTAGAATTATTTTTTTCATTATTATGGGGGTTTCTTAATTTATTTTCTATATTCATGAACTGAAAATAAAGTTCCAAAAAAAAGGGGATAGTCTAAGGCTAAAATGGGAATAAAATATCATCCATCTGTCATCACTTTGGAAGAAGAAAATTATAAGTCATGGCGTGATGAAATCCTAAAGCATTTTCGATGGACTCATCTATTGCCACATTTGTATGGACTTATTCCTGAACCAAGTTCATGTTGGTAGAAATCTTCTTGGGAAAGTAGAAATGATCATGTCTTAGGATTAATTGGTTTAAGTGTTGGGGACCGCACATCATGGGCTCTATCACACATTGAGTGCCCTCGCACTCTTTGGGCCAATCTATGGGAAAGATATGGAGATCCAAGTGAATCTACATTCCCAGATGATCCAACTACAGATATGCTTCTCTCCCTTGATAAAGATGATGATTCTATGTATGGCGTTGACACTGATGACATGTAACTGATTGAATGTTTGATAATGTTAAGTTGAAGATAATGCAAGGCATTAAATTAGTTAATAGTTTGTATTGTCATTGATGTCAACTTGATATCATCTGAACGGTCATGTACATAATGACAAAAAATTCAAAGAATCAATGGAACAAAGGTTACGCTTTCAGCAATGAATAAAAGTCAAGTATTCGCTAAGTGACAGATAACACCGACGGAGTTCACACCATTGGTAAAGGCAAAGAAGAAAAGTCACATTGATACCCAACGAGCTGAAAATAGATTTTCCTGACGAGTAAAAATCCAATGATGCCCGGCGAACGGAGATCCTGAAGCTAACTAGAGTCACGCCGACGGAACTGTCAGTTGTCACCGATGACTAACTACAGAGTTGACCGACGGAACAGAGAGTTCAGAAAATGACAAAATATTTAGCTGGCAAGAGCTAAAGATAGACTTAACTGGTTGTTTTCTTTATTTTATTCAACCAGAGTTAAGTGATTGATTTAAAAAAGATTTGTACAGTTGGCAAGAAAATAACTATGAGATAAATCAAGAGTTATGCTTTAAATCAAATTGGCTAGATTGTTTTTCACGCCAAGAATCAAGAATCAAGAAACAGTGAATATCATGTCTATATAAGAGACAAGCTTAATTTACTTTCATATCACATGAAAAGGGGATTAAGGGGAGTGAATAGAAAGGGGATGCTGAAGAGAAACTGAAGAAGAATAACTTCATACAATCCTGATCAATCAAGATGAAGGAGAGCTAAAGAATTCTACAAACACCGACGAACAGTGAAGCACAGCATCACAAAGCAAAAAGTTTGGAGCACAAAGAATTGAATTGATACATTGATCAGAGAGGTAATGAACTTAAATAGATCTAAAAATCTGCAATTCAAAGTTGCATCATGAACAGGTCATAATGTTTCAGTTTAACCATTGAAGCATCAAGTCTCTTAACAGAGCAGGACTTAATAGTCTTCTATACATTGAGGTACATCCCAAGGAGTGCCAAAAAGGTTAATTCATGAAAGTAGCATTGGACTTGCCCAATACCTATTGACAGTCTAAGAAGAAGGTTGATTCAAGGATGGTAGCAATAGATGCCCGATACTAAGTGAGAACCTCTATGTATAAAATCCTCTAACAAGGTCACACTTAATAGTGTGTTTGTAACCTTTAACAGGGTTGGCTCCTAACATGGCTCATTTCAGAAGAGTAAAAATTTGGGGTACCGGTCCTAGTGGTTTTTCCCTTAATAGGGTTTCCATGTTAAAAAATTATGTGTTGTGTGTATGATTCATTTATTTATTGTTTTGCATCTGACATAGTCAACACTGGGTTGATCAGTATACTCTGCTTATTTACTGAGTTTCGGTAAATAGTTATACTGCTTATCGGTAATCAAGAAGAATAAGGACAGACAAGATAAACCGACAGACAGTTAAATCATTATAAGTATTTCATGACATGCATCTTGTGGGGACTTAATAATTTGAGGCTTATTTGATTGGTGGTTAAATATTTGAAGGATAAAATTTTGAGGCCACTGATTCACCCCCCCCCCNACCCCCTCTCAATTATTACTAACAATTGGTATCAGAGCTTGTTTTCTTAGAAAGGAAGGTTTCAAAACCTAAGTCAAGACCACAAGATGAACATACGAGATGTGCCCAAGTTGAACAAAGACAACTTTGCTTCATGGAAAAGTAGGATAAGACTCCACTTATCAGGTATTGGTAATGACGTTACTCAATTCCTAAATACTGAATGTGTTGCCTACAAGAGCATTCACAGTAGATCAATTGAGAGAGAAGCATAAGCACAACTACATGGTTATAGAGCTTTCTTCCTCACTCTCTGATGCTGAATTTGAAGATGTCAAGGATTGCAAAACTGTAAAGAAGATGTGGGAAAAACTGAAGCTTGTACATGGAGATGATACAAATGTTCTAAGAGCCAAGACAGAAAGCCTTAGAGGAAAATTTGATGATCTCAGAATGAAAGAAGGAGAAAATATCACATAGTACAACACAAGGATAAAAGAAGTAGTCAATGTTATGCGAGGAGTTGGAGGTACACTTGAAGAGGAGACAGTGGTAAGTGAAATCTTAAGAACCTTACTGTCTGTATATGCTATTAGAGTTTCTGTCATTCAAGAAATGAGAGTAGTGTCAAACAATACAGTTACTCTTGATAGTTTAATTGGTAGATTGATTTCATTTGAGATGAATAACTTTGATAATAGTGTCTTACCAAACTTAGAGTCTGCATTTAAGTCTTCTATGAGAATAGAAAATCAAGTCATAGACACACATCTAGAAGAGATAGTGAAAGTGAAAGTGAACAAGAAGATCTAGATGAAATAGAAGCACTTATGGCTATAAGAATGCAGAGAGGCAAAGGTAAATACAAAGGCAAGTTATCACTTGTATGTTTTAATTGTAAAGAGATTGGACACTTTGCTGCAAGATGTCCTAACAGAAGAAAAGATGACAGAAGTAATGACAAATCTTTTGAGAAGAAATTTGACAGAGGTGATAACAAAGATTACAGAGGTTACCGACAATCAGAAAGAAGAGATACCCGAGACTACAAGGACAAAGGAAAGAAGGCTAGCTACCTAGTTGCTTGCAAAGATGAAGATACTGACACCGAACCTGATGAAGACATCAAGATGGTATTTGTAGTTGTGAAGGACGATTCAGATGAAGATGAAAGGTATGTAGAAACTGCACTCATATCTAAGGTTAGCAAGAATGACATCTGGATTATAGATAGTGGCTGCACTCACCACATGATCGGTGATAAAGAAAAATTTAACACTTTTGAGTATTATAATGGTGGAACAGTAAGAATGGGTAATGATACACCTTGTCTAGTTGAAGGTAAAGGAACTATAATGCTGAATAACCTGATTAAATGTGAAAATGCTTATTGGGTAA
>MU224947.1:240518-253278 GCA_018584345.1 Thuja plicata
TAGTGTTTCAGTTTAACCATTGAAGCATCAAGTCTCTTAACAGAGCAGGACTTAACAATCTTCTATATATTGAGGTACATCCCAAGGAGTGCCAAAAAGGTTGATTCATGAAAGTAGCATTGGACTTACCCGATACTATTGACAATCTAAGAAGGAGGTTGATTCAAGGATGGTAGCAATAGATGCCCAATACTAAGTGACAACCTCTATGTATAAAATCCTTTAACAAGGTCGCACCTAACAGTGTGTTTGTAACCTTTAACAGGGTTGGCTCCTAACAGGGCTCACTTCAGAAGAGTGAAAATTTGGGGTACTGGTCCCAGTGGTTTTTCCCTTAACAGGGTTTTCACGTTAAAAATTCATGTGTTATGTGTGTATGATTCATTTCTTAATTGTTTTATATCTGACATAGTTAACACTGGGTTGATAGGTATACTCTGCTTATTTACTGAGTTTCGTTAAATAGTTATACTACTTATCGGTAATCAAAGAGAATAAGGACAGACAAGGAAAACCGATAGACAGTTAAATCATTATAAGTATTTCATGTCATGCATCTTTTAGGGACTTAATAATCTGAGGTTTATTTGATTGGTGGTTAAATGTTTGAAGGATAAAATTTTGAGGCCACTGATTCACCCCCCCTCTCAGTTATTACTAACAGACACTGAAGAGGAACTTGCTTATTGGAAGAGTCTTGATTACACAGAGACATCTCCAAATTTTCCTCTTTCTACATCTCCAGTATTGGAAGTTATTTAGTCACCTCCACTTGCCAGTTTGACAGAGATCTCGGCTTCTTCAAATGCTACTACAGATTCTCTTCAACAGGTTCATTCTTATTTTCTGGATTCAGTTTCATGGGATCAATTTCTATCAGACATCTCTTTTTTGTTTGTGGAATCACCCATTTCGGATCTAGATGACACTATTGATTGTATAGATCTTCTCTTTGATGAGGGTGATTCTTCATCAATTATTGTAAGGGAACATTATGATTCTGTTTCTCATTCTCTACATTATCATTCCTCACAATTTGATATGAGTGTGGATAGTTTGGCACAAAATTTGAAGGAGATCTATTTTCCTTCTAAGGAGATACATGATTTTTTTGCAGAACCATTCATCTCGATTCCTTCATGCATTTCAGTTGAGTGGGAATTCAAAAGTTTGATAGCTCGAGGTTTTTATCTCCCAAAAGGAAGAGGCATTATTTGTTGCAAAGGAACCTACTACAACATTCGCTATGCTACATTATGTATTATCATTCTTTCTCTTCTTTGTGAAGGCACATATGGGATCATCTTTTCATTTTCACTTTCTGCGAGACCTCAGAATGAAGGATACTACAACATTGTAGTTGCCATGCAAATTAGTGTTAATTTTTGAGGGGGGGTTTTGTTCCCACTGGGTTTTTCCCTCTTTCCTCCCTCCTTCCATCACGTTTTTCTTTTCTCCTTAGTTAGAATTAAGGGGGGGTGTTGGTGTTTAATTCTAACTTTTGTCTCATCTTTAGTTCAGATCCATGATTTGTGGATCACTGTTTCCAACTACAGAGGAATTGTTGTTTAAATTCCTGATTGCACTCTTCACCTTAATTTTCTATTGTTAACAGAGGATAAACTTGTATAAATATACAAGCATTTTAATGTAAATGTAACAATGATTAATTGATTTTTCTTTCTTATTCAATAGCTCTGTTTTATATCAGCATATGTTTGCTTCTATTTTTTCTTTGCTAGATCCATCCTGTGTTGTGCAGATTTGACTGCAGAATTTTACAAAGCACTCTGCCAAACAATCTATATACCTACTATAAAATTTGCTTAATCACTGGATTTGGTCTTTGAAACTACTCTGACTTCATTTGCAAAAAGGATACGCGCTCGCTTGCCTGTGTCATTTGTATCAATAGTATAGGCACAAAAAGGTGGTTATTCTCACTTTGGTCTTGAAAGAGCAGAAATAGGAGCAGGGTGCCCCCGCAGAGCTTCAAACGCGTGACCATCGCCCTCCCAAAGATTGGTACAACATGAACTAGATTAATTTATTCTCTGCTATAACAAAGAAAAGATTGTTATAAACCAATTAATTTTCTCACAACATTCTCACCGCTAGCTGTATGACCATTATCAAAATACGCCCTTGACTGTTTCCAAGTTGGAGAAGGATGCCTATCCTTTTTTTTTTTTGGATTCTAGGTAAAGAGCTTATTTAAAATATTTTTCTCATCTTTAAAAATGAAAAATGTAAGTGCTCGCCTAGATTATTTTTCTGTGATGGAATATTTTACATCATAATTTATATTGGAACATGTGTTTTTTAGGCGAAATCTTTTAATTCAAAGGTAAAGATTTAGAGATATTCATTTAGTCAAATTCAAATTGTGACTTCATTCCTTGTGATGTTGGTACCTTATAATCAACAATATTTGATTCTTAATGAGCTCGTTTATTTAGAACCATTCAACTTAAGAATAGATTGAAAATCCATTGACAAAAATCTTTATTTTAGCTTCAAACATTTAACTAGAAATATTCAAGATCAGGGTTACATTTAACTTGAAATTTGTATGTGCTCTTGAATCTTGTGTGTTTAAGATTACTGAGCCTATAAAGACGTTCTTAGGGTAGAATTAAGAGTCTAAGGGCCCGTTTGTTTCACGGAATTCGTGTATGCTAGAATAGCCAATTCTGGAATTCAATTGAATTATGGAATTCTGCTATTCTGAAAATGAATTCTAGATATGGGCTTGCCCTGTTTGGTTCACCTAGAAGATGACTGAGAATATACAAATTATGCGTTTGGTTCCACAAAAATGAAATTGGAATTGGAATTGGAATTTTGTTTTTGCACACATACACATATACACACACACACATGTGTATATATACACACATACACATATATACACACACTTGTATGTGTATACACACAATGTGTGTATATACACACACATATATGTATATATACACATACATGTATGTATATACACATATACACACGTGTATATTTACACACATACACACGTGTGTATACACACATATACACATATATACACACATTTGTGTACACACATAAATATATATGTATATATACTATATATATGCATGTGTGTATATATACACACACATATATATACATGTGTGTATATATACACACATATATATACATGTGTGTACACACACACATACATTCACACATACACACATGTGTGTATATATACATGTGTGTATACACACATATACACATATATACACACATTTATGTGTATATATATACACATACACACATATACACATGTATGTATATATACATATGTGTATATACACTCATGTGTGTGTGTGTGTGTGTACTCTCATGTGCATATATATACACACATGTATATATATACATCCTTATAGCAATATAATATTGACACAAAAATGGGAATGGATTTACCTTCCCAAAATAATACTCTCAATTCCGATTCCACTTTTCAATTCCAATTCTAGGGTCTGAGGTGGAATTGTGGAATGATCAAAATGACCCAAAATTAGAATTCATAAAAACCTATTCAAATTTTTTATTTTAGAAACAAACACTAATTGAACAATTCCGAAATTCGAAAATACCAATTCCCCGAAACAAATGACCCCTAAAATCACATTCTACAACGAGCATTGCAGAGGAATGAAAAATATTACAATCACAAGTTTCTTAATAAGGAGCTCAGATAACAACACCCAATTAAAACAGAGCACTTGATTGTATAGTCTTTGAAGGAAAACAATTTAAAAGATGGTTGATTTTGGAACCTGGGATTTTAACGGCGTTCTCAGTGCGTAGTGTGCCTTTTTCAATCTCTCTCCTTTTATTTCCAGCTCTCTGCGATCTTCCCCAAATTTCTTGTGTATAGTTTCTTGCAATAAATTTCCCAGTTTCTTCACTCCGTATCCCCCAAAATCAAGAATCAATTATTTTTTTATTAAAAGCCCTGGTCAAGAAAGTGAGATCGTGTCCTATGTGGCCTTCCTCAATAATATCTATAAATATATTTGTTTGTGCATAACCCTTTTCTCCTATCCACTAATGCTAGGTTGACATTTTCAACAAACAATTTTAAAGCATTAGATTTGTTTTTTTTACATTTTTCCACACATTTTAACATTGTGCCGTTATATGAGCATTCACACAATTAGCAAATTTAATTAATAAAATTAAAATGATACCTTCAGTTTATAAAGAAGGTAGGCAATGTTTTATTTTTCACATTTAATTATTGAGGTTAAAGTTGAGTAGAAAATACTATACTCAAATAAATAATTGCATTTGACCACATTGAGATAGAGTTAGGGATAAAATTCTTAAACTTTGTGTATTGCATCTACGTAGTGTGTGCAAACTAGACCTTCCAACCCACCACTGCCTACGACCACATCAGTAGGTCAATGTCTATAAAACCATAATCGAAAGAAATGAGATATATTCTATTTCAATGTAAATCATATCCCATCATAAATGCATGTAACTAATATATTTACTCATAAAATGCTATGCCATAATATATAACATCATTATAAAGTTAACATCATCATAGACAATCAAACATCAGAACATATTTCCCAAGCATGATAAGTGGAAATGAAAACAAACACTATCATATAGTCAATATGTGAAGACAAAATATCCACTAAAAGGTCTAAGTCTAAGAAGCATAACGACTAAAAATATAACTACACAAGCCTAAGTCTATCCGACCGAGTCAACAAGAGTCGAAGTATCACATGAAGATCCTAAAAGTACGAGTCTAACAGATCGAGTCGTGACAATAGTATTGGCCATGACATGGATATGCATGGTAAATTAATGGAACCTACCATAATAGGTAATGTGATTGTACCTAATGATTGTTCATGTTAATTTGGCAAGTTTCCTTGGTTTCTTTCCATTATCCGTGATTTTCCTTGATAACCCAGACTTTTTTTTGGTACCATTTATCATTGTTTTTGTGCTTTTGAAAAAATATCTAATTCAAACTCAAGCACTTCTCATTGCAAACAAAAATGACAGAAGAAATCAGGTATGGTATTGTGATTTACCAGGGATTTACCAAGTTATGGGAGGTTACTGCGTTTCAAAGAAAATTAGTGTAACATAGGTGATGTGCAATGGAGACCAATCAATCACAATGACCCAAGGAAAACACCTCATCATGGTAGTCACTTCCCAACCCTGTTAAAAGTAAAGCCCAATGACACTCTCCCTCTCACCTCTGCATAAAATGAAAGTCGGTTTCCTTGTAATTTCATATTTAAATGATCGTTTAATTACCATTCTTTTATTTTCATGCTGTTATTATTGGTTTCTTGAGCTGGTTCAAGGAATAGTGGGGCTGTTTCAGATTTTACAGTAAAAAATTATTAATAACAGTGGTAATTTGTCTAAAGAATGTGTGACTAATTTTCAACTTTAGAGTTACTTTTGCAAATAAAGGATGTTGTGCGATGTTTATCAGAGTTTTTTTTGTCCATGTGTATGTAGGTGTAGCTAATAAAAAACTATTGTTTTTAGCCTTATTTTTTTTATGATAATCTCCAGTTTGAAACCCTTTGTATGATGCATTCCTCTTGCTACGATCTAAGGCTATAAGAATTATAAATAAATTGCCTATGTATTTATTTTTGTAAGTTGTCATTACAACAAAGCTTTCTCCAACAAAAAACAGGGATTGAAAACAAAGCATTTCCTGCAATTTCTTTTGTTATGACTGGTAATTTCAGATTTAAATGATTGTTTAATTGTTGTTCTTTTTTTTTCACGTTGTTATTATTGGTTTCTTTAGCTGGTTCAAGGAATAGTGGGGTTGTTTTAGATTTTACAGTAAAAATTTAGTAATAACAGTCGTAATTTATCTAAAGACTATGTGAGTAATTTTCAACTTTAGAGTTACTTTTGCAAATAAAGGATGTTGTGCGATGTTTCTCAGAGTTTTTTTGTCCATGCGTGTCTAGGTGTAACTAATAAAAAATGTGTTGTTGCAATCTTATTTTTTATGATAATCTGTCAAGTTGAAACTCTTTGTATGATGCATTCCTCTTGCTACGATCTAAGGCTATAAGAACTATAAATAAATTGCCTCTATTGATTTTTGTAAGTTGTCATTAAAACAAAGTCTTCTCCAATAAAAAACAGGGGATTGAAAACAAAGCATTTCCTACAATTTTTATTTTTTTATTTTTTTATTTTATGGCTGGTAATTTCAGATTTAAATGATTGTTTAAGTGTTTTTTTTTTTTGGATTATTTAATGTGGTGAGTTATTTTTTAAACTAAATCAAGAATGTTATTATTATTTTTAAGTAAATTCAAGAATATTATTCTGATTTAAGTTAGTTGAAGTTATAAAGGTTTTAGAAGATTATTTAAGAATATTCTTATTTAACTAAATCAGGAATGTTATTCTTATTTAAGTCAGTTGAAGTTATACCAACTTTTATGTAAGTTTCCGCTTTCACAATCTTCTTTTTCTTTCACTACAATTAATTCAACAAATAATATGTGTATTGTTTTATGTTAATGGTCATTACTAACTCTGATATTGAACCACTCAAACGTTCACCACAATTGATATGAAACTGTTGTTCTTTTGTAGATCAAAATAAACCACTTCCATTACTGAGTTAGATTTATATTTCCACGTCTTATGTGCAACCTCTCACAATTTCTCGAAGACTCGCAACTACAACATATGTCGAATTTACAATGCTTTTCAATCAGCTCAATCATAATTTTTTCAATAACTTATCATTCGTTAACCTACTACCTTTTGTGTTTCAACATTGTAGAAAGAACATACAGACTCATTGTTCACTATTTAGCAAGCTTTATTCGGCTATATATAAAAAATTGTTATCAAAATTAGTACTATCTTTCATTCACAAAATTCAAATGTTTTGTACAATGTGAGAAATAGGTGAATAAATAGATTATACATTAAATTATTCACCTATTTCTCACATTGTACAAAACAATTAACTGTTACAAAAATTTAAACACCTATCGGCTTATCGTTGCACGTACAAAACGCACAACTACTAGTTTATCCTATGTTCATTAATGTGAGCTATGATCATGAGGGGGCCATGTTGATTCTAAACTTCTAAATAAGGTGTTGGTTTCCAAAATCACGGGTTCTCCAAACTCTAAGAGGATGCCAAGCTCTATGATCAAATTTAGCAATCGGCTTTGGCCAACCAACTAGATTAACCAATATGGTTAAACTCCCTTGCACTTCTGACTCTGCTAGACCAAGGTGGATGTACCCTTTTAAACAGATTATATCTTCTTGTAATTTATCTTCAATGAAATCATCCTCTATTTCATAATGGCATGAATGTCTAAAATAGAGCAATCTAACTTCTACTCCTCTTCTGAACACATGAACTTCCTAAACTAATGCAAAGGAAATATATATTTTTTTAAAGGATTAATATTATTGAATATGCCTGGACCGAAATAGGAATCTCATAGACCAATGCCTGATCAATTGGGTAACAAAGTTGAACAACAGGCCTGAATGTAAATTCAAGTTACAAATCAATCCAAATTAGTGAGCCTCTTAGCATCAATGTTTGACATCAATGTAGCCCCTTGTGTTACTACAAAATTATACTTATCTGAATCCGAACTACATCTTCCAACCACTGCAACCTGCATTCAGAATTTAATCCTTCCTTGAAGGAACCCACCTACAAATCAACACAAGAAAATGCAAAGACAAATTACAAACATCCCTGATATTTATAATTCATATGAAATTGAAAGACACAAATTGGGAGACAATTTTGCAACATTTTATTAATGATCATGAACTAATTGGCACTGCACATAAAGTGCATTCATTCCTCCAACCTACAAATCAACACAATTGCAAGGAAAATGCAAAGACAAATTACAAACATCCTTGATATTTATAATTCATATGAAATTGAAAGACACAAATTGGTTGACAATTTTGCAACATTTTATTAATGATCATGAACTAATTGGCACTGCACATAAAAGTACATTCATTCCTCCATGTGATATATTCCAGTACTTTTTTATATGAACAATAGCCTACTTAATCTGCTCTTATCTCTAAGCCCCCCTACAATTTTCATTTCCCTTTTATAGGTACAAGGGAACCTTTTAGATGGGTTACAATTATTGGTAACTAATTAGTTACCCCCTAAAAAACTAACCGACTCCCCTCATAAACTAAAAGACATAACATAAGCAAAGATACAATCCTTTGGTCTTCTCATGAATATACTCTCAAATGAGAAAACAAAATATTGTCTGGGTAATGATATTTCCCATCAACCATTCGAGTGGACACCATACAAGTTTGACTTGCACATAGATAGCCATATACTATTCAAAAATCATACTGCTCCATCACAAATTTCACATTCTATCCAAAAGGTTAGCATGCCTTTGTTTGTCTTCATAATTCATACATATGTCTTCCAGTGCATTTGTTATCTGAAATGAAAACTTCTCTCTGAATTAGGAAATACCCTGCCATCTTCATTTACAATGCCAATTTTCTCCAACTGGGCATATACATCCTGTGTTTGTCGATATCATGTCTCCTAGACAAAAATAATAGACCTTAAATATTACTGCATCCAAATCTCCCTTAGTCTTGTTCATTCATCATCATGTACAGTATTACTATGCGTTTCGAAGCACTTCATTAATTTAAGGAGTTCGAGGGCTTCCTTGCAATAGTCATTCTATGCACTTCCTGCAACATTTGCATTCCATAAAACATTTATGTGACACTGTAGCAAATAATTCATATACTCTAGTATTTACTCTCTTTGAGTCCTCTATCAAACAAATCATGTGCAATCTCTGGTCCCACACTCCTTCAAGGAATTTTATACCTTATCTGCCAAGTTGCTTGTGACTACATGATTTGACAAAAACCCTTTATGTTCTGATGGATGTCCACACCCAACTTCAAACATTTTGTCAAACAATTATATGCCTCTGCATATATTTTTCTGCCTTGAATACATTTTACCAGAGCAATTATGTCAAACAATTGATATGTCTTCACTGTCCATGATTCCACATTTTCATTAAAAGATTATAAATGGTTCACATGCCTTAAGTGTGCTTCCACATTTTTACAAACACGTCTACCAGAGCATTCCTAACTCTTATATCTGGCAATAAATTTTCATCAATATGCATTGATGGATGTTCAGTTGATGTTTCCAAAGCTTCGATTTTGCACAAGCAGAGAGGGTACTACTAAAAGTGCGGAATTTGGCTTGATACCCGTCGATTAGTTTGTATCCTTTTCTGAAAACTTTGTCGCACACAATGAATGAAATCCCCTAACTTTTACAATCAATCAGTCCATTATGTGCTTTGAGGGGTGCTCATACTCCATTTCACAGCCTATACCTCTGGCGCAAAAGATTTCATGTGCACTGTTTGTGCTCTTAGTATTCGTGAGACCGCATCACTTTGAAGCATTCTGTCAAACGATTCATTTGTGCTCTTAGTATTCATGAGACCGCATCACTTTGAGGCATTCTATCAAACAATTCATTTGTGTGGTGCAATACTTCCCATTTTCCTCTGGTCATCATGTCAGACGGCTCAGGTGTCCTTGTCTGCTTTTTCACGTTATGCATCGAGCATTATGGTAGGTAGCTCGCATGCCCTCTTCGGATTCATATTTGTCAGGGCGTTTGCAATTACCACCTCTGATAAAATTGTCTATCAGACATATCTGCAAAGGCATTCAAAACCACACCGTATGAAAAACCCCTTTGTCCTCAGTGATATGATGGATATCCATGGCACGGAGAGGCAAGAGCCGGTAAAGGCTGTGGAACTCGGTTCTACCCCCGCTTTTGCATTTATTTGAAACTTCCAAATACACTACAACCAAATTTGTTTTCTGCGTATCACTTTCTGAGAAAAAATTAGGGCTCCTTTCTTCTTCATTGGGAAGACATGATACTTTGGGGAGAGCTTTTTACAATATGTTCGGTTATGGAAGTCTTGCCGATGGATTTAACTGGTGTCTTGGTCAATCCTTCATGCTCAATTCCTCGACATTGAAGAGACCTTCATTCATCAGTGAGACACTCTTGGCACCCCTCGATGACCATAGGGAGAGGACCCCGTAGTTGAGCGCATTCTAATAGTTGTGATATAGTTGTTAATTAAATACCCATACTTGCTGATTTAATATCCAATATTTTTAACAACATTGTACCAATAGTTATGACTTTAAAGTTGCTTTTGCTAACGATGACTACCTATGATTGAATGAAATGTGTCCCTTTTCCTAAAAAACAATCAGTAGTGTGATGCCACATCAGTTGTACAAGTATGGGGGTCCCTAATGCACTACGATTGGTCTCACTTTTTTTGGGGCTGCTTTGGACACATTGGCAAAAAGCATGTTGATGTGGCATCATATTTGATGATGTGGCCCTGAAACCTTAGTTATAAGCAGGGGACTTGTCAAGTAAGTTGTTGTAAAAAAATGGGAGTGATTTGAAATTTCCATGTAGGATTTTGAGAACCCTGAAGTTAGGGTGCTCAACTACCGAGTCCTCTCCCCTAGTCTCGTCGATGGGTATATCTGGTAATATATTGCTAACACATTTTTCTTGTCTTATCCTCTCATCGATGGATTATATTTATTTTATTAAACATGGGGTGCACCATTAACTCTGCCATCATTTTGTTAGTTTAGTTTTTTAAAAAAAAAACTTTATTTTTAGTTATAGTATATTTATAAACTTGCGTTAATCCAAGGATAGTGTGAATAAAAAAATGATAGGTTTTCATTGTCAATCTAAATTTTAGAAACTATTTAATTTGACTTGTATAGTAAGAGTATATTACCTTTTCTATGTGAGGCACACTATCAAAGGGAGAAAAAGGAGGAGATTCTTTGTTGTTTTGTTGACTTTAAAAAGGCTTTTGACACTGTCCCTAGGGACAAGCTTTGACTCATGATGGAAGAATTGGGGATTCCTACGCATCTCAGAGTTGTTGTTCATAGGATGTATGAAGAGGTGAAAGTCAAAATCAAAACTTCTACTGGCATTTCAAAATGTTTTAGGAGTGATATTGGGGTCAAACAAAGTTGTGTATGTCTTATATATCGATAAACTTGAAGAGTGGTTAAACATGCAAAATGGTGAGGGTATCCAGTTGGGTGAATTTGTAATAAAGTTGCTCCTCTATGCAAATGATCTCATTTTGATTGCCAAATCTGGATGTGGTTTGCAAGAACATTTATTTTCTCTTGAGCGCTTTTGCAGAACGGTGGGGATGTAGGTCAATATCAGGAAGACTAAAGTTATTGGTTTTTCTAATAATAAAAAATAGCATCAACATGAGTTTTATTTTGGTGGTGGCATGCTTCAGGAAGTTGCGGAGTATAAATATCTCGGCGTTGACTTCAATAAAAATCTAAGTTGGGAAAGCTGCAGAAATAAAAGGACATTTGGTCGATGGAATACATTTTACACTCTTCAAAACATGTGTCATGAAGCAGGTTTGGGATTGGAAAACTATTCAAACATTGTTTGGTCTTCTTGTGTTGTCGGTTGTTCTTTATGGGTGTGAATTATGGGCCAACAACACTTCAATAGCACAATGGAAGCAAATCAAGGGAATCCAAAAGCGTTTGATCACAAGCAAATTTAAAATCAAAAGCACCGTCCGATATGATATCATGCTAAGTGAAATGGGAGCTGCCCCTATTGAGGCACTTGCTATGGTTCACCTCATAAGCTATCTAAAAAGAATAAAAAAAATGGAAGGAGATAGATGGCCTAACGTTGTCTTTAATGATATATTATGCAAACAAAAAAAGGCGTGGATGCAACAAAACATCAAGTGGATGAGTAAATGGAATATCCAATTCAATATGTGCCCCACAAATAACAAAGAAATAAAGCTCTTCATTATGGAGAAATTTTACAAGAGAAATTGGGGAAATGAGATTGGTAGGAAGAAAATATATTATATCAATGAGTTCAACCCCACATGTGATCAACTCCAAAAAGCGTACATAGGGCCAACATTTCTTAAAGAGCTAAAATTCTTATTGTTCAGCTGAGAACCAACTCTCATCAACTCTGTTGTGAGACCGGGCGTTGGAAGAGGCCAAAGGAGGCTAGGGAAGAGAGAATTTGCATGTTGCAATTTTGGGAAAGTGGAAACTGAACATCACTTTATTTTAGAATGTGAAGCATACAAGGACAACAGGGACAAATTTGTAGATACTATATCTAATAGCTCTTGGCATAACCTATTCAGCGAGGATTACATTGAGAAGTTAGGTGTGCTCATCATCAACTTGCACAAGAAAAGAACTGAGTTATTAAAGTCGGCTTAAGTTGCCTAGCTGTCCCATAGGCTATGTTTAGCCTCGTGGACTTTAAAATTTTATCTATCTATTTGTCTATCTTCCTTGAACACATCTGGAGTTGAAATGATGAAGTGAATTGCCACATAAAACCAATTTTTGACACTTCGAATATTGTTCAGAACAAGTTGCACGACCCTTCTAAATCACCTTCAAAATTTTATCAAATCTCCTCATGAGACTATGGAAATTGATAGGTGTGTGCTAAAATGTTGACACACTTCTATGAATCATTTCATCCAAGGTTGCTCAAGAATGAGGCCTCAAATATCGATCCATAGCTCTCTAGTCATGGAGTGCAAAGGTGTGAAATGGAGGCCCT
>MU224947.1:313351-342873 GCA_018584345.1 Thuja plicata
CAAGAAGATGGAAGACTTTGATCTTGACAAGGATCTTTGGATAGCATAAGCGCATAATTGTTCTCTTGATTTTCAATAGGCTTAATATTGGAAGTAACAACACCATTTTTAATAACCTTAATGGAAGCATCATCTTTGGAAAGTGCAAGTGTGGTAAGGTTACCTTGATTGTCAATAAGCTCAACGGTGTAAGTAGTAACTTTATCTTTCTTAGGAGAAGATTTAAGACATGGTGGAATGAATGAAAAAGGGCGTAAGGGATCAAAAGAACCATGACGTAGATAAGAGACATCATAAAAAGGATTGTATGACATGGAGGTTTCTTGATCTTGATCTTTCTTTATGTTCTTTTATTTATCATTTTTAGAGTCCTCTTGACATGGAGCCACTTCTAAGGACAAGGAATCATGTTGGAATTGTATGGAAGACTTGTGAAGAGATGGGGAAGGATTAGTTGAAGTAGGCATTATAGCATATAAAGGCTTAGGATCTTTAGGTTTAGAATTATTGAAAGTATTTGCAGCCAATTGAAGGTTAGCTTGAGTTTCTTTAAGAGGTAGCCCTTGAGGATAACTATAGGGAACTGCATGAAAAGCATTACGATCTGTGTCAAATAAAGGATTTGTGTGAGAGGCTTGGAAAATTTAGGAGATGTATGTGTATTGGAGGAAGTAGAGGATGGAAGGGAGCCATCAAAAAACAACGGTTCATAATTAACATGATCTTGCTTGAGAGTGCAATCTTTATTTTCAGCTTGAGATAATTGAGAGGAGAAACTCTTATGGAATTGACGTTTATAACTAGCGCGGTGAAATTTCTCTTCCTCGATAGAAGAATCAAAGAGGTATTGTTCATGAAACTCATCAAAGTCTCTTTCAAAATCAGAATCATATGGTTCACCATCACAATCTCTCCACTCTGAACCCCACCCCTAGTAAGTGTGAGCACACGACGAGGAGGACCCTTAGGAATAAAAGTGTCATAATCATTTCTATGTATTTCATCATAATAGCCATCATCGGAATAGGCAACAAAGTCATCAGAATTACAATAGGCGGGATCATTAAAGTCATTGTCATCATAAACAGGCATGTCATTTTTCATGAAAGAGGTATCACAAGGATTATCACATTGCTCACTATAATATGTATGACTCTTGGGAGAAGTAGAAGAATAACGAGATCGTGAAGAAGAAGAATGTGAAGACTTAGTGAAAGAAGAATGTTTGGATGATGATGAATGATGAATGATGCAAAGACTTAGAAGAAGAATAATGTTTAGATGATGAGGAATGATGAGAAGATTTAGAAGAAGAATAATGTTCAGATGATGAGGAATGATGAGAAGATTTAGAAGATGAATAATGTTTAGATCTAAGTTGTGGCAAAAGCATGCACATGATTCGAACAAAGGCATCTGATTCACTTAATTTATTATATATTTCTTCCATAAGTTCATTACTTATGCACTCTTTGGAATAACACTCTTTGAATTGGGCAATAAGTTCAAGATCATCTATTCTCAAGAGAGGTTCCATAACAAGATATTTGATTTTCATGGTTCTAGAAGAAAAGGAATCAAGAATGGGAGTGATAGAATAGATGAAAATAGAAGAAGATAGACTAAATAATAAGAGGAAAAGAATTAAGAAGACATGAAGGTCTTAGGAAGAAGAGGAAGAAGCATGAAAGAAGAAGAGAAGAATGGGATTGGAAGACTAGGAAGACATGGGAGATGTGGAAGAAAGAAGACCAAGAGTCATTTTTTGTAAATTGATACCATTTAAGTTCATTTGGATGTTGAGCAACATGTCATAACACTTTTGGGGAGATCTATTGAAGTTTTTATCTCTCGGGAACTCAGATTTGTTCATTTTAATTGACCAACTAGAGGCATTAATAGATTTTGTCATGAATCAAGCACATAAGACAGCAATCAGGGAGTTCAAGCAATCAATGTCTTCAAACAATGAGCAAGGGACAAAGCAACCTTGCACATGAACATAGATAGTGTCATAGTACTTCTACTCCATAAGAATGCTACTTGTGTATGTTCTCAAATGTTTTCCAATCACGCACATAGTCCTAGAGAATAAAAAGTTGGTTGCACTATGGCTCTTAGTAATGGCTTGACTCTGTAACTTTTGCAATTTCAAGTGGGTGAAATCCAATCCCGGCGCATCGAGGTTTTGACACAGTCTAAGAATTTAATCAATCAGGAGCTGCTGAGGAGATCTGACAACCCACAAGAAACTACACCCGTGGATATATCTTCCACAAGGACATTTATATAGCAGTTGTCACTACCATGGTGAAAATGGCTATTACTGCTTGAGGTTCCGTCCATGTGGTTGACCCAATAAAGGGAATGTCCACTACGGTGAACCCTCTCTAACAAGGAAGACTCACAATATGGATCACATGGGGACTTGGTTCGGATTCAAGGGTTCCAAGTTTTTGATTCTCCCAAAAGGGAAAACAGCATAATCCTCTAGCCTCTTCACCTCACCAAAACATAGAAAACAAGATTAATTGACCCACTAATTTGAAATCACCTCATTCAAGGCTCACACAACAACAAATGACACCAATCCCCCAAAGAGAGAAAGTATTGCCAAAAGTTGAAGCCCAAACCAAGTTGACCAATGAGGTAAAAAAAAAATCCTTCCCTACCTACAAGGGGATCTATCGTCAAGAAGAGCTTCGCATGTAAAACAAGCGAATGAAGCCCACTCTCTCAAGATCACCACAAATAGTGTTCATAGGGCCTAATTACTATGAGAAACATATATGCAAGAAAGCAAATATAGGTCCATTTGTAGAGCACCAATTGGAAATGTGATCTATGAAAGAAAGAAACACTCAAGCTAAACACATGAGATGTTCATTTTAATTTCCAAAATTCAAATGTTATAGAGATCAAAAAAATACCTCAAATCCAATGCAACATGAATCATTTTGTTGTTTATCCAAGCAAGTCCAAGTAATCCCCACGAACTCTCCAACAAGCAAGACAAGCAAATAAGATATGCAATATATATTCAACTTATGCAAACTCTAGGGTTAGATCTGAAAATCAATTGTTAGGAGCAATAATAACCATAAAATAATCCAAATGACAACTCACATCATGCATTGAACCATGTGAAAAATAAATGCAAGCTAATCATTAAATGCCCTTTTTTTTATTTTGATTTTTGACCTAGTCAACAAGAATGGACTTATATGCCATGAATTTGGATCCTAAACCCTAAATAAAGAAAAGAGACCCCTATTAAAAAATAGAGAGCTTTCCAAAAATGTTATAATTTTAAAAAGATCTTTTCATTTGTTTTCTAGGGAGCCATTTTTCCAAAATAGACCATTTTTCATAAATCGACCAAATGAGCTATAATATTGCATCCCAAATTAAAAATAAAAGAATGGACCCCCTGTAGAATTTAAATACCTTTCAGAAAATGTCAAAATTTCTGAAACATTCACTGAGTTGCGCCAAAAATTAAGGTTTTATGAAAAATAAAGAAAAAAATATAAAAAATTAAAAAGTCCTTGGAAAATTCTAAATTTTTTATTGGAGCTTCTCTGATATGTTTCCAACCTACAAAAAAAATTTCAGACCAAAAATCCAATTCTTTTGGGAGATATGATTAAATATTTTAAAATCTAGGGTTTTCATCTCCAAGCAAATCTGCACAAGGGTTAGGCTTGAATTACTTCAATAAAATAACCATGTAAAGATTATAAAATCTGATAAAATGAAGGAAAATCAGGAGCATCATGCCCCACGGTGGGCACCAAAAATGTGTGCTAAAATGTTGACACACTTCTATGAATCATTTCATCCACGGTTGCTCAAGAATGAGGCCTCAAATATCTATCCATAGCTCTCTAGTCATGGAGTGCAAATGTGTGAAATGGAGGCCCTCAGATTGACCTAGTTAGTGCCTATGCAAGTACACCATGAAATGAGAGATTCAAATACATGAAAATGAGATCTACTCTATATGATAACAATGCATGAAAGGAAATTAATCTAAATGATAACAATGCATGATTAATCTATGAAAGGAAATACAAATGCAAGTTTAATCTATGAAAATAAATATGAATCTAATCTATATGAGTAACCATGAATGCAAGAAGAAGAAGAAAAGAAGAGAGAAGTTGGAATATCCAAGCTTGAATGCTCAAATCCTCCTCCAAAATTGCTCTCCAAACCCGCAGCATAACAATACTATGAAAACCTAATATGAAAATGAGGAGGAGAGATTTCCTTATAAAGAAAAGTGAAAGATTGAGATTAAGAGGCAAAAAGAAATAATCAATGATTGAGATTAAGAGGCAAAATCCCACCACTTAGGAAGATGTGATGAAAAAGAGATTTTTATTTAATTTATTATCTTTTTCAACAAATAAAGTGCTTTAAGTGGGGATTTTTATTTATTTAATTAAAAGAGGGGTTTTCTTTCAATTAAATAAATTAAAAGAATTTTATTTAATTAAATGGGAGGAATTGAATTTAATTAAATAAGAGAAATTTAATTTAATTAAAAGGGAGAAATTTAATTTAATTAAATAAGATAAATTTTATTCAATTAAAAGGGAGATTAAATCTTTTAATTAAATAAGATAACTTTTATTTAATTAAAAGGAAAATTAAATCTTTTAATTAGATAAAAATGATCAAACCTTATAAAATATTGAAATAATTGAATTAATTACAATTTGATCAAGAAAATTGATTTGAATTGAAAATGTTGTAAAGCATTGATTCAGAAATTTGATAAATTGATAAAATGATAGAATGGGGCCCAAAGTCTAGGCAACCATTTTAGGGTGCATACAATAGGCATGTAAACATTCAACTTGAGAATCCATAGCAACAAGCTCTAAAAATTCCATCCTTACGTGCAATATATTTACTGTCAAAATTGGCTTCTGAAGCTATTTTGTCAAAACGTTGTCCTGAAAACATTTCAAACTATGAAAAGTTAAGGCTCTGAAAATATATCAAATGAACTCCAATGGTTATGATAACTTGCAAGAATGTATATGAAGGTGACATCAATATGTTTGCAAAGGTTTTCTTGGTGGTTAGCAGGTGCCAAGAAGTTGATTTTCAAAGTTGGCTTTTCGTAGGCTTAGGAACACTGCAATTCTATGAAACTGAAAAAATTCCATATGGTTTAAATTTTGAAAGGATGTCAAATGGATTGCAAAGGCTCTATAATCTTGCATAAGAGTTCATTATAGTATAGACAATTACAAGGATTAATTTGTTTGGCTTGAAAGTCATCTGGACATAGAATATCAATTTTGACAGAAGGCTACTTTGATAGATTTCACAACATGTAGGCAAGAAATTGAATAAATCGCAAAGGGATTGGGCTTGGAAAAAATATCAAATGAGATCTTGAGATTGTGAAAACGGGTAGAGGGGCACATGGTCATGTAGAAAATTGAAAGGAATTGTTGGATTGGAGAGAAAACCCATAGGTATTGAAATATTTAGTTTCAAAAAAGGTTACTTGAAAAAATTATGATATTCAGATTGCAAACTTGTTGCACACCCTAAAACTAGTCACTTGCTAGATGTATAAAACTCGACTACAGAGGGGCTGAATATGAATGTACATACATTTTTATGGGAGGTGAACATGATGGAATGGTGAATTTACTTGTTAATCATGGGATTTAGGAAGGTATTTTCTCTAGTTTTCACATTATATGGAACTCTAAATTCTACAAAAAAAATAGAGTTCCAACACAATAGTTGTATATAGATCTAGAGTATCATCAAAATGGTTAAGAAGGATAAAAATTGACCAATAATTACAATTGGTTGAAGGCATTTCTGGGTGAAAATGCAATCAATAAAGAGACAAAATTAAGTACAACATGGTATATTACATCAAATCTTATTTGATTTATGTATTAGACTTAGATGAATGAAAAGATAACAACTTGATGTATAATTGACAAAATTGGGTAAGTGAAATCTTCTTGTTTGATTGCAAGTGTCCAATGCATTATATATTTATTTTTATTCTTTATCTTCTTACAGTAATAATTATTTTGATACATCGGAGTTTGAATGAATGGCTATAATGGAACAATTGTTATAAGATGTTAGATCAATTATAGAAGTTAATTCTTAAATTTTGACATATGTTGGTGTTGGCAAGTTGGATGTGTTGTCATTGATGTCAACATATTTATTTGTCAGTGATGCAGTATGCTCAGAGGTTTGGTGAGCATCAGTGAATGAAGGTTAGAGGTTGCATACGTGAGGGAATGTTGTAGGGAGTCTATACTTGGTTCATGACAAGTTACAGAGGTGTGCATGAAGATTTGGATATGTTATGAGGTCAAGTATGGTGACTGACTTATACATTGTTTGTCAGTGTTGATAGGGTGACAAAGATTGGTTCAATGTGCACTTCCAGGTTGATAGTTTTGTTTGTGCACCTAGTAGGATATTTGATACATGCTGATGTGCCCTCAGTTCAGAAGGTTCGTGGTCTAGAGATCCGCAAGGCATTTTTTAGATGTTACAGATGAAGGTGACAGTGTTCTCGAGGTTCGGTATATGAGATGTTGAATTCGAAGGTTCGGGTGGCTTTAAATGTTTGTATGTTGTTCATGATGCCTATGGATGGTCTTGGGTTTTGTGCATGCTGATTTGGAGGTTCGCATTGATTGTGGTGATCAAGTTTGGAGGATTTTTCATTTGGTGGCTATTTTCTTATGTTCTTGGCCGACTTAATCAGTAAAATATTTTTTTGTGAAAATTGAAGGGCGATTTACGAATGTGTTATGAGCTTGAGGGTGTTGATAAGGATTGTTGCTATGTTTTGGTGGTCAAACATGGATTTGAATTGTGATTCTTGGTGCATGGATTTGTAGTTTGAAAGTTAGGTTTTTTTCAAACTTGGTTGTTGTAGAAGGATGATGAATTAGGGCTAAAATTGTGTGCCCAAGTGTGGATGATCATAGAATCTTGAGATTGCTTGCAAAGCAGTTGTGTAGATCTATAGAAGGTTGAATTTCTCATCTAAAGGAGGCAGAGAAAATTACAACAGAGATCTGTGTTGAGATTCATTGGAACCAACCCGTGCATAAGGTAGATGCTACTATTCAATTCAAAAATCATCAAATTGTTGTCTGATTTGTTATTGTAAGACAGCGAGTCTTCATTTGGGTTGTAGCCCGAGGCATTTTTGAGCAGTAAGCTCTAGGAAGTGTGACTGAATGCATTTGCATTCCTCTTTTGTAATAAGTTGTACTTCTAAAAAGGTATTTATTTATCATGGGTTCAAGCCCCACCCTGGTTTTTCCCATTTGGGTTCCACGATAAAAATCTTTGTGTTATATGTTGTCGATGTGTTTCTGATTCATGCATGCAAGAATAACTCATTAAGATCAGAAATCGGTGTTTTAAGTTTTAAGGATTTTGAAGTTTAGGAACAACTAATTCAACCCCCACCCCCCCTCTCTTAGTTGTTCATTGCCATATTTCCTACATTTTGTTCAAGCATTATTGAAGTATGTACTAAATGCAATTGAACATCAAATGTTTGATGAAATGTCCATGTATTAATAATTGAATGCAAGGTGTTTGTATAAATTCTCATGTAATTGAAAGTTAGTAACAATGGCTAATAAATCAAGGCTCAAACATATTGAAGGGTTCCTTTAATTGCAAATTGTTTTTAAAATTATCTTAAGAGGAAAAATTAGAAGATCAACAAGATACTATTTTTTTTGTGTTGACACATTACAGTGGCATCAGAGCTGGTTGTATTGCCAACCTATTGGAATTTTAAAATATTTTTAGTTTGGATCTATTACATGTTAGTTTCAACAAAGTGCATGACAATGTTCAAGGGTCGTAGCATGATAAATTCATTTCGAGAATCCTTGATTGAACTATTGCAAGTATTTAAAAAAATATTAAAAGAACCTAACATTAAGGATAAATGTGAAAATAAACATAAACCCACCAAGGTTCTTGATCAGTAACAAGAATTTGATGATGAGTTCAAAGATCAAGTTTCGTTTGATGAGTTCTTGAAATTACTTGAAATAGAGCGTCCTAACAAAAAAGGACATTTATAACTACATAAGAAGATCAATAACAAATGATGGTGTTGATCCAACAAGTGTGACAAATAAGAAGATAACCACCACTTTAGCAATTTCAAATATAAGTATGAGAGACTTGCCTCAATGCAAAGTATAGATGAAGTGAAATTTTAGAGTGCACATCGGGAGAATGCATTAGCTGGAGATGATAAAGAAGTTGAATCATCAAGTGCATATGCAAGGGAGGAGTACACGAGTCTTCGTGACATTGTTGAGATCAAATGATATGCCAATTTGAAGTTAGCTGAATAAGCAACTATTGATAAGTCATATGAAGGTATGAAATTTCTCGATCGTTCATTATTTGATATAGTGTTATGATGCCACCAATTTGAAGAGTTTGAAAGGAAACAATTAGAAAGACAAAAGATCAACTTATTGCTATAAAATATTTTAGCAAGCAATTTGTTGATTGCCCACTTTTGACATGCAGTAACAATCCACTTATAGTGATGGATGGTTAGATATTTTTTATTTCTAGTAGCATAGCTTGTAACCTTAACAAGATATGAAATCTAGGTGATTGTTAGGGACACCCAAGACAAATTCAAAATAGAGCAAGAATTTATTTTGTGTAATTCATTACTTGACTACAATACTATCATACCAAATATTCAGCAAAATTGTAGGACAACTCATGAGAAGAAAGCTAAAAGTGAAAATCCAATTATATGCTTAAATTAGAAGACACATTAACCTATAATTAAAAGGTAATATCTAAAAAAATTTCTCACATTGCTAACTTTAAAGTGGAAAGCTCACAATAATGGTAGGGTGAGGTGTGATGATCTTTTTTCTTTCAACCTACATGAAAATAGTTCGGCAATGTTTCTAATGACCATAAAAAATAGGATACACAAAAGATTTCAAAGAACATTTTGATATAAGGTGCTCCATTCTACAAATAAAGAATCCAGATTTTGTAAGTATCTCATCTTGGCTCTTTATTTTGGGATATAGGAAATGAAATTAGAAGAAATTTACATTCATATTCCATTATTAACCGAAGTGGTGCGATCAAAGTATGGTATAGTGTTCTTAAGGTTAATTTGAGATCCTAGAAGCTCCAAGAATTTTATCCAAGATTATTCAAGATTGAGTTGTGATTACTTGAGGATGACCACTCTTGGGGAAGAACTAGTATAGTGTCCTTTATTTATGCTCTTCCCAAAATCTACAAGAACTCGAATTTTCTTGGAGTGTCAATCTTTTTGGGAAATGAATTTTGACAAAGATAGTGAGTTTAAAGATATCAAGATGAGTCAATTGATACTTTTTGGGTGTAATTTCAATATTTTGGGAGTTTCCCAAACTTCGCAAAGAGGTTTGCTATTTTTTGGAAATCACCAATTTTCATTTGAGTCCATCCTTTTGAGAGCTTGAGTAATGCTATTTTGGCATGGCCTTAATTAATAATTGGATCATTTCATAATTTTCTACAACTTGAATGAAAATATAACTAAAATAGTTATAAAGTGAGTCATATAGTTTTAAAATAAATTAAACCAAAGGTGACTTTATTAAGAGATAAAGTATGTTTCTTCTTCTAATAAATTTATTATATGATCATAAGATATAACTTCTAGAAATATCCCCATGGATTATTAAAGAAGGTTGAAATAAGTCATTTTCTTATTCTTGATATTCTTGGCATTTGATATTTTATCAAAACTGTAGTTATGGAGCTAAGGAAATTTCTACCATCCTAGGCCAAAAACCCTAAGCTGAAGATTGAATTCAAGAGTAGAATATATTTCTTGACCAATATTATGGTAGATACATACAGGATTCACAAGGACCTAATTATTCTAGATTGAAGATTTTTGGAGACAGAGAACTATCTTTCTAATTTTCATTGTGCTAAAGATAAATTCATATTGGGATCTGTAGCCAAATAATAAATTTGTGAAGGTGATTGGAGGGTTTGTATACATGGATTTTCTTGAAGATTCCTTTCATATGTTTTAAGTTTGGTTGAGATAAGTGGTTATTCTAGTTGCTCCCTTGTTTGGAGAAGTTTAGGTTCTTCAAACTCTAGATGCTACATTTTGGGTCATTCCTGGCATACTTAAGGTTGGGTCCAACCATGTTTAATGAATTTATGATTATATTGTGTTTGAAACTCCTAATTAACATTGTCTTTCATTAAATCATAAATATTTTGGAGAATGGAGCGAGGGAGGCAACGGTCAAATTTTTTGAACAGGGTTTTCAAGTGCCACACTGGTTTTGCTTACAAGGGGTAGGCCGACATGAGATGGCTTTTCAATCTACGGCCAAGCCAGTTCTTCAATCGGACCCAACATCAATCTTCTCGAGCTTGGTAGGATCCGGAGAGCTTCCGGGCTGGGGGCAATTTTTCTTTTAGAAACAACGCAGGTAGAGGAGACCATCAGGTGGCTCCAACAAGATTCAAAGACATTGAGCAAAGATTGTGGAGACCCAAGTGGATGAGACAGAATAATGGTAACAAAGAGGTAAACACTGCCAAACCTTCCTTAGCTACACCATTTTTACTTATACAACATAGGGAGTGGAGTAATAAAATAGATTTTTTAAGATGTAAAGCTTTTTTCTTAAAATGGACGGGTTCCTAGCCTGCCTATGAAAAGATCAAAGGGTGGGTTTATAGACAGGTTAGCCCATACTACACCCTGAAAACCCTACATAACGGTTTTTTATTTGGTTACATACCCCACACATGTGATCAAAATGGAGGTCATCCAATCTAGCCCCCATTTCTTGGAAGGTTTAGGCCTCTTTATCAAAGATTGGGTGCCAAATTTTGATCCAACAAGTCAAAACTTGGTTGATATCCCTGTGTGGATAAATCTAAAAAATCTCCCACAGGAATATTGGAACATTGAAACCCTAACCATGGTGGGAAACACGTTGGGGAAATACATGGACAGGGGGGAGGCCATAAACAAGAAAGATCTCTCCACATACACCAAAATCCTGATCTTGTGGAATGAAGTGCATCCCCTGCCAGAATATCTCAAACTCGGATCGAGTGTGGGGACTTGGAAATGGAAGATTGAAAAAACAAGCTGGGAGGACAAAGAAATTAATGTTATCAGGGCCATGGGCAAAGGTGAAAGGCCCTGCATAGTCTGGGAAGAACTCTTAAGTGATAGAGAACCGTGCAGGGCAACATCAGCAATTGGATTTGTTTATGCCCCCATGAAAAACAAACCATCTAAAAACACAAAGGAGGCGGGAAAGAGCATGGGCAATACGATCCTCGAGGACACTACCACTGAGGTCTTGCTCACAAATATGGCGGAAAATAATCACAACCCAAAACAAACAAATGCTCCCCATAAGGGCATAATGGGCAAAGAAGATAAAGAAAAAACCCCAACAAGGGAAAGGCTCCCACAATTTCAGAGTGGAGAAAAGCCCAGGATCCAGAGCATGGAAGATCAACAAAATTGCATGATGGGGGAAAAGGAAAATTGTGAAACTAAAAATTTGAACTGGGAGGACATGGCCCTCGACATTGAAAAGCACAAACCTCAAATCTCAAATGTAGACAGTCCTGAAGGGACACTTGAAACACTGTAAAAACTTGAACCAATGCTACAAGTTTTAGACAGGAAATCTAAACCGAGTGCATATTTTTTGGCTGAAAGACAGGAGGAAGACAAGGAATATGTCCCAGCCACATGGATTGACAATACAGGAACTTTAATCAAAGACATTACCATATCACCCATCAGAAATTTAGGTGACTCCTTTGATGGAGCCAGAGACAGTGGGGACAACAACCTGGCTAACATAGACAACAGAGATGTAGATGATATAGACACAGAGGACTTTTTGGGACTCTCTGAGCAGCTGGATATCACAGAGGTCAAAACAATAGAGTAATAAGACTCTTCCATGGATAAGAGTGCACTAGGAGAAAATAAAAAGAGGGGAGCAAGCACCCTCAAAATGAGGCTTGCTAAGGCTGGAAGTGCGAGTGGCCAACGCAAATTGAGATCAGGAAAAGGCAATGCCTTTTCCCGGGAGAAATGAAAATCTTATCTTGGAACGTCAGGGGCTGCAATTCCTCTGACAAATGTTGACTGATCAAGAGTTGTTTTGATCAAACGAAACCTGAAATAGTCTTCCTCCAAGAAACGAAACTCAAAAATGATGATTGCAATAAGTTTGCAGCAAAATTTCCAAGATGGAAATGCTTCTTTGTGGATGCTACTGGGGAATCCGGGGGCTTGGGTCTTATGTGGAAAGAAGCAGCGCATGTTGAAATCATCCAGAAAAATAAATCTTGGGTATGGGCTATGGCAGATTCAAAACAACTTCTCAAAAGGATCAACATTATTAACATATATGGACCCAACAGCCCAGCTCTCAAGCTCACTCTTTGGAAGGAAATCACCAATATACTCAAGGACCTCCCGGATGAAATTTTCATCCTTGGGGGGGATTTTAATGCAATTCTCCGACCGGAAGACAAGAAAGGAGGACGTGGATGGGCAAGGCAAAGTCAGTCTAATTTCAACAGTTTTATTTTGGAAAATGGTTTAATGGAGATGGAGCTAAAAGGGGTGACTTTACTTGGACTAACCGAAGACAAGATTTCAAAAACATAGCAGAGAAGTTGGATAGATTCTTCATAGGTGGAGATTGGACAACCACGAAGTGGATATGCAATGCTAAGATACTTCCCATAATAGGTTCAGATCACTATCCCATTGGACTGAGAATACAGGAAGATATGGCTCCTGATAGACGCCCCTTCAAGTTTGAAGCCATGTGGCTACGAGCAGAAGGTTTCGATGAATTGGTGAAGCAGTGGTGGATTGGGGCTCCCCACAGAGTAGGCAATAAAGCATTCATCTTCAACAAAAAACTTCAATTCATCAAAGAGAAGCTGAAAATATGGAATAGGGAGTGTTTTAAAAATATATTTGTGGAGAACTACAAACTAGAAGAGGAATTAAAGTCTTTAAATGAGTAGATAATCAGTCAGGGCATGACCAACCTAGAATTTCTCAAAGAAAAAGCTTTAAAAAGGGAGAATGAAGAAATCATAGCTAGAGAGGAGATTTATTGGAGACAAAAATCGAGAGAGCTGTGGCTCCAGGATGGAGATCGAAACATGGAATTCTTTCATAATTCTGCCAAAATCAAAAGAGAAGGAAATAAAATATTTTCAATCAAAAACTAGCACGAAATAGTCTTAGAAGAGGAACAAGAAATAAAGGAGGAGGCGGTGAGATGTTTCTCAAATATCTTCTGCACAAAAAGACAACATACTAATAACTCGGAGGCAATCTTTAACACAATCCAGAATTGCATCAGTCCAGCCCAAAATGATTTACTCATGAATCCAACCACTATGGGGGAAATCAAGAATGCTTTGTTTGGGATGGGGGGGTGATAAGGCCCCGGGCCTAGATGGTTTCACTACCCTTTTTTACCAACACTTTTGGGGGCTTGTTGGACCGGAAGTCTGTGATGTTATGGAGGAGGCACGCAAAGGAAAATTCATCGTAAAGGATATGAATATACTCTAATTGCTTTGATCCCAAAAAAAATAGACTCTTCTAATTCTGGTGACTTCAGACCAATTGCTCTATGCAATGTCATATATAAAATCATCTCCAAAACCATGGCGAATAGACTGAAAACTATTATGAACTCAGTAATATCAGAGGAACAAAGTGGTTTCGCTCCTGATAGATCGATTTACAAAGAAATCATTGTGGCCCATGAGGCTATACACATGGTTAGAAAGGCCAAAACAGATAGAATGTTGGTAAAACTTGATATCAGAAAAGCCTATGATGAAGTGGACAGGGAATTTTTGCTCAAAATCATGAGGAAATTTGGTTTCTCCAAGGATTGGGTTGACTGGATAGATGGTTGCGTCAATAATGTTTGGCTTTCTATTTTAGTCAATGGCAGCCCACAAGGATTTTTTGAAACATGCAAAGGCATCAAACAGGGAGACCCTCTTTCCCCTTTCATTTTCATCATCATGGTGGAGGCCCTTGGCAGCTTAATAAAGGAAAGAAGAAACATAGGATCTTGGAAAGGAATCAAAGTTTCTGCTGGAGAATCAACCCTACCACATTTGTAATTTGCTGATGACACCTTTCTTGGGGGGGAAGCTTCATGTAGAGAAGCACGAGTAATGTAAACAACTCTGGACACTTATACAGCAGCATCGGGCCAGCAGGTAAAATGGCTTAAGTCTGAAATCTATTTCTTTAACACTTTCTCCCAGCGCCAATGAGAGATATGCAATGTGCTTGGCATGAGGAAAGGCACCCTCCCATCAAAATATCTAGGGATGCCCCTCTTTGAAGGTGCGGGAAGAGCTGAAATTTGGAATGATCTAAATTCAACAATATCTAAAAAAATGACAGGATAGAAAGGGAAGTGACTCTCTTCGGCTGGTAGAATCCTAATGTTGAAATCGATTATCTCTGCAATGCCTGTATTTCCAATATTCTACCTTAGAATCCCAAAGAACATCCTCAATAAAATAGGCAAAGGAATGAGGAAGTTCTTTTGGAATGGAACTGGACAGGGGGGAGAAAACCCCCATGCTTGCATGGGATAATATCTGCAAATCCAAAAAAGATGGAGGCGTTGGAATCAGAAACTGGTAGCTCATGAACACTGCACTAGGCGCCAGGTTGATTTGGGATATACAGAAAAAAAAAATAGGGGTGATACCACAATAGTGGTTTACACTTTTTTTCCTAAATGGACATTGAAGTCTACAATTTGAGAAAAACTTTCACATTCGGATGCATATTGTCGTTAAACTGTTTGAAATCGGAAGATGAAATAAACTAGTCTTTTAGGATTTTCTATCTAGATTCTATATATATATATATATATATATATATATATATATATATATTGATTTTAATGGTTTTTTTTTTCTCCCACTAAAACTGCTATGTTGCTGAGAACGTCATTTTCAAAAAGGTACAATGACTTCATATAGCATAACTTTTTTTCTAAAGTAGATATCAATGCGTTTCTTTTGAATTTGGTTTTGTAACATCCATATGGAGGGCATGCAATTGGTTTGACGACATTATCATGATTATTGCATATTTTATGAACGTTTGAAGTAAAGTCAACCGTAACTTTGACATACCTTCACTGCGTAGTTGATAACTTGTGTATTTATCGAAATTCAAATTTATTTTTTTGATAGAAAGAAGACTCAAAGCCGGAGGGCACTGTTATTTTTCAATTTTTTTTCTCTTTTCTAGTATTTTTCATTGAACGTCAAACTTGGAGTTTTATATTCGATAAAAAACCTACATTCGATGCACGCCAATAAACATAGACCTAATTAATTCAAAAATTGTCAAATATATATTCGTTAGAAAGCTCATTCAGAGTACTTGTGCGATGCAAAAGGACACCTCCCTATTCTTCCATTTGAGGCCCGCGCTTGAGCCCCGAAGCCATGAAAACTGCAGATTTTTGTTAGCCTTTGGAAATGGCCTCTATTCAGAGACTTTCGATAGAAAGTACTTTCGATCGAAACTAATTAGTTTCGATAGAAAGTACTTTCTATCGAAAGTACTTTCTTAGTTTAATGTCGGCATGGGTTGAAACCCACCAAAATATTCACTGGTTAGTTTCGATCGAAACTAGCTTAGTTTCGATAGAAACTAAGTTAGTTTCGATCAAAACTAGCTTAGTTTCGATAGAAACTAAGTTAGTTTCGATCAAAACTAGGCAAAAAAGGTAGTTTTGATCGAAAATAAGAATGTTTCGATCGAAATAATTGTGTACTTTCTATCAAAAGTAACTGACTAAATTTCCCACCTCGCAGATTTTGTGAAGAATTTCTTCCTCCGAAAAAGTGTAACCCACTATTGTGGTATCACCCATAGCATGTGGGTCCGTACACTAAAAGCTAAATATTTAGACAACCAAGAGGACAACTGTATCCTAACAATCAGAAACCCACCCCGGGGATCAGCAATGTGGAATTTTATAATTTCATGCAGAATGGTTATCACAGATCATATCTCCTAGAATGTGAGAAATGGCCACCTTGCAAAATTATGGGATGACTCTTGGTCCGAACATCCAGCCCTAAAAGAAAATGGGGATTTACATGACCTTCGTAATTACTTCACTAGGAAATGAGGGGAATACATATCAGACTATCTGGAACCAATTGAGGAAGAACACGATAGAGAATGGAGATGGAAATCAATGGATCATGAGAACATTCTAGAACAACAAAAAGTGACAATGAAGGAAATTTTGAAGGGTAGACACATTCTCATCACCTCAGCAAAAGATAGTGTGATGTGGTGTGTTGCAAAAAAGGGGAATAATCAGTGAAATTGGGCTACCAACTATTGGAAAGAGAAGATAGGGATGAACAATGGTTGGTAAAGCTATGCTAGAGCAAGCACTGCCTTCTCAAAGCAGGGGTTTTCGCTTGGCTTGCCTCCAGGGGTAGAATCCTGACAGGAGAGAGAAGGAAAAAATTAGGAATGCTGGGACCCACGAAATGCTTGATGTGTGAAGAGGCCGAAGAAGATGTTGATCACCTTCTGGTGAATTGCAAATTGGCTCGCTCATGTTGGGAAATGATCCAACACAAACTAGGTTGGCAAGGTCCCCTACAACACACTCTTAGAGAAATCATGATTGGATGGCCCTCTGCACCAAATAGATCTCGCCTAGATGCAATCTGGGAGATATGCCCCTCATCCTTGTTGTGGGAAATATGGAAAGAGAGGAACTAAAGAATCTTCAGAGAACAAAAGGAAAGCCTTTCAAGGCTCAAAACAAGGATAAACTCTTCAATAGAAGAAGTCATGACAATATCAGCAAACAAGAAATCCATGAAATGCCCTTTCACCAAATTAGATCAAAGGATCCAAAATAATTGGCCTGGAATTAAAATCCGATTCTGGGGAGATTGATCGAGACTCAAGACACATCATAAGAAAGGAGTAAAATGGGAACCACTAGATAAGGAATAGAGCAAGATTAATTTCGATGGGGCCTCACGAGGCAACCCTGGATTTTCTAGTGCAGGAGCCATTGCGCGGGACTGCTTAGGTAACCTACTGGCTCTTGAAGCTGAAAGACTAACAGAAGGAACAAAAAACATGGCTGAAGTGCAGGCAACATTGCTGGGGGTCAAATTGGGTTTAAAGATAGGAATTAAAAATCTACACTTGGAAGGTGACTCGGCGGTCATAGTCGGGGCCATTCAAAAAAGCCACATATGGGCATGGCACCTCCATGCCGACAACAATTACATCACAGAATTACTGAAAGGCTTTGAAAACTATAGAATTTTGCATATTAGGCGAGAAGGAAATGTGGAGGCTGACAAATTGTCAAATTGGGCAGCAAATTTTGAGGTGGTAGGTGCCAACAGCTTGAAACATTTACCAACATAAATTTGTGAAGAAGCAGAATGATTGATCACAAAATGGGGAATAAACGTCGAGGCATTTGAGTATATAAATAAATGTCCTATATGGGGCAAATTTATCTCTGAGATGGTGGCAGAGGATATCATGAATCCCTCAACAAAATATCACACTCAAAAGTGGCACCGTTTAATGGCAGTAGTAAAACGTGCCACAATTAATGATGAAAGGATGACATTATGTCACACGCGATCAGACCCTAAAAAGAATGATATCTAGGACACCCCTGCCTTGGTTCGTGTAAGATGCAATCACGGGAAGGACAAGTTGGATGGAGACCGGTGGGAAACGGCAGAATCATAATGAAGATGGGACGTGAACGGGACGGGAATGCAAAGCCAGCTTACTTTTCAATAAATACTATTGATCGTCTGCAAGACATAAATATGTTGATCTCCTCCCCCATATGTTCATAGCCTTCTCTCTCTATTTTTGTTTAATTTTCTAATTCTCTTGCAAGTTTCAACGCATTGCAGATTGCTCACGAAAATGGAAGTGAATTTCACCCTAAAACCAAGGAGAAATAAACAGCAGAAGGGCTTCTTTGGGGCCATTAAGGAAAAAATAATAAGAAAGCTTCTACGTTGGACCACAAAGGAGATGGAGGATGCAGTCATGGAAACGTTGGGGCCCAAATTCATAGAAGCCACACACAGAGGGCGGCTGAACGTGGACATTCCATCAATGATTATGGCGTGGGCTCTCGAGCTCGAGGTGGAACAAGATGAAGCCCAGATGGTGATGAATGAGTTTTTTTACAGTGATGTTTTGGAGGGCATGGACTCATTCTTCGAATGGGCGTGGCCGGGGGTGGGTTTCAATCACGGAGTGCATAGCAGATGAAGATCAAGAAAGAGTGCAAGGCATTATTCCCTTTGTTCGATGGCCATGGAGGATGAATAAAGAAGACTACAAGATGGAGAGGTTCATCAGCTGGGAATCCATCAAGGAAGCTATTCGTGAACACCCTCCCCCAGTCGGGGCCGTGGATGTGGTTATGAACCTTTTTATTCCAAGGAGGAGGAGGACTGCGGGAGTCAACCGCAGAGCTCGGGCAACATAAAGAAATGACGGCTGGAACAATGGTTTTTGGCAAGGGAGACTATTATAGCTAGGTGCTCCAAAATTTTGCTTAGCCATAATGGCAGGAAGTAAAAACCAAGCGAGGCTGCGGGCTATATTCCCTGTTTCAGTTTTGAAGCTAGCAACACCAATCTCATGGCAACATCAATGGAGATTTTGGGTGTGCGGGAGAATATTCGTGATATTTAGTCACATCATCCTTTTTACTGCACTTTCGGGCGGTTTTTGTGTTTTCCTTTTTTTTTTTTTCACGGAACAGAACCTCGAATACGAAGGTTGTTGAATCTTGTAGATAAATAGGGGAAGTCTATAGTTTTGGATGGGTGATGTAAACTTTCCACCCTTTTGTATGCAATATTAAAAACTAGAACATATTATTTCTCACATACTTGAATTGTAAGCATACTTTTTTGATATCAATATACTCAACAATATTACCGAAAAAAAAACATTGTCTTTCATTATCTACGGTGCATAGTATTCTTGGAAGTTATTTTTTATGTGTCTTAGTTAGACGTAATACTAATTTATTTTTCCCTTCTCAACTCTAATACAGCAAATATAGATATTTTGGGCAATAATTGGTGTATTTTGTAGCTACAAAATCAAAACCAATTCTTCGCTTTAATCCAACAACCACCGTATAAAGATCTAGACTATTATTAATGGTCAACTTGGGTACTTGCTTATATTGACTAATCAAATGGTTAAGAAGATTGGACTGAACAATAGTTACAACTAGTAAAAGACATTTCTTGGCACAACTTACAATCAACAAAGAGACAAAACTATGTACAACACAAGTCAAGTCTATCCATTTTTTGTATCAAACTTCGGTGAACAACAAGCTAATAACTTAATGTCTAATTAACATGAAAATTGGGTCAATGAATTCTTCTTATTTGATTGCAAGTGATTGAAGCGTGATATATTTTTGTATGATCTTTATCTTGTTGTAGTAATCATTAGTTTGATATGTTGGAGTTTGAATGAATGGTTGTAATGAAACAATTGTCATAAGGAGATAGATTACTTGTGCAAACTAATTCTTGGATTTTGTCATACACTAGTTCAAAAATTGTTGAAATACATACTAAATGCAACTAAACATTAATTGTTTGATGAAATGTCCATGTATTACTCAGTGAATGCAAAGCATTTGCAGAAATGCTTATGTAGTTGGAACCTGGCAATAACAAATAAGAAATTAAGGCTTAGAATATTTATGGGTTCCTTTGATTGCAAATTGTTTGATAATTAATCTTAAGGGTAAAAATTAGAAGATTATCAGGAAGATACTAAATATTTCAAGTGAGCACATTAGATGACCAAATGACTCAAAATAATTAAGATGTGTCACATGTTGGCATCTCCACTCACCTAAGTACATTATACTTTCATATCCATGGGTGTATGACATGTAGGCATTTCTATAGTTAATGATGGTTCACTCAAAGTGGGGTAGATGGCTAGAAGCAAACACAACTTAAACAAAATGTGAAGAGAAACACTCTTAATAATAATTAGTGGTCTATTGTTAGGTAAGAGACTTTTTTATTTTATCATTAAATTATTCATTTATTAATATTTACTACTTGTAAATTATTTTCATGTTTATGTTAGCATTCACTCTATCATTTGAGTCATTTTTTCATGAAATTTGTGTTTGCAAATATGTTTGCACCTTAATTTCACAAGTAAATTATATTGATACAAACTTTCTTAGTGTTGAACGAACTTACAAGACATTTGACAATATGCTTTAAACAAATTAGGATGTAATTCATAGCAAGTATCTTGATCTATGATTGCAGGTTAAGCATATGAGGGCCACTGTGACACAATGGCGTAACACTATAAACACCCCACTTCTTATTGTAATCTACTGGGGATAACTTTAAGATACTTAGGTCTTTCTTCACTAGTTTGGATGCTTGGGTCTTCAACTTTTGTCAATTTCTAGCTTTGGTTCTTTTGGCAAATCCCTCCTGAGATGCTTTACCTTTCCTTTCGCGAAGTTCTTCCTGGAGCAAGCTAGTGGCAACATTTTTTATTATGTCTTTACTAATGGCAAGAATGCTTAAGAGGCTATTTTTTATGTTATCTTAATTCCCCTACATTTCATAGAATTTGGACTTAAGGTTTCCCAATTTTTGAAAGAGGTCTTTTTCTTTTTATTCTAAGTTATAATGTATGTCTGGAATCGGCCCTACACCCATACAAACACAAATTTTGTCAAGGGTATGCCTCGAGTGCTAAAAAGTAATAAAAAAAAACCTTTTATCACAATTTTAAGAAATTTGATTACAGTGAGGGGGTCTGAGAACAAAGACCAGAAACAAGAACTTAGACAACTAAAATTATCACTATTAAATACCATATGATAAAGATAAAAAAATAAATATTTAACTATCAATAGAAATGTAAAATTTATCTTTATTGCTACCATTCCAACATTTGTCATTGATCAGTGATGAAATATCATACTATCAAATGTATTTTGTTTTACAATTCTATATATTTCTTTAAATTTTTGGTATACATATAGCCGAACACACACCCATGTACCAATATTTAACAATCAATTAGCATTTAATATTTGATCTTTATCATTACCATTTTAACATATGACATTGATCAATAATGAAGTATCATACTATCAAATATATATATATTCACACACACACACACAGATAGGATAAAAATATGTGTCCACCCATACTCTACATTTTCCTATACTTGTACCGATACAGACAACCTAGATTTTAATTTAACTCATGCATTCTCTATTCTGCTCTAGTATTTCATTGCATGGTTATATTATTATTATGAATGTGGGAAATGCCTTACAATGTGAATAATTGAAATTTTCTATATTTTTATATTTTTCCATTTTTTAATAATTTTCCTGTTGTCGATAATGTCTCTTGTCATAGCCATCCCAAAAAAACAAAATCAAATAGATACAACTTGTAAACATTAGAGGTGTTTGATACTCTATAAGCAAGAAGAAGAGAATGACTACCCTCAAAGAAGACAGACATGATTAGCAGCAGATGCTTGGGGCTTGTGAGAAAGTCTGTGCCCTGACCCTCGCATGTTGCAGCTGTTGAATTTTCAAGATTTCTGGCATGCCTTCTAGGAATGGGTCCAACACAACCCGCTTTTGTATCATTTCAGCAATTTCCCTCCCATTTTCTGAGAAGAGATAATATAAAAACTTTGAAAAAAAATCTTCGTGTTCTATAATTATGCTTATATAGTCAATTCAATTGTTTAGAGCATCAATTCATAGCTCTTGAAACTTTTTGTTCCTGCTATATGTTTTGTTGGGATTGTAAAGCCCAACGGTCACATGACCTTCCACCTTCTCCCTTCTTCTCATTTGCTAGTTGTATATGTTTATATAAATGGTTGTGTACATGCCAATGGTGATGTATTCGTTAAACGATAATAAAAGATTTCCCTGCTTTGAGAGTGGACGTAGCTAGATTGGCGAACCAGTATAAATTCGATGTGCTGTGTGTTTAGTTTATTATTCTTTTGTTGTCTTAGATATGTTTATTAATTGTATTTGCTTGATTAAAACTTACAATTGGTATCAGAGCTTGGTTAAATCCAAGGAGCATATATGGAAGATGGTGAGGTTTTAGTTTTAACTACAACAGAAATTGCAGCAAATGTTTGGGTGCTCGATATAGGGGCAAAATTTCACACTACTTCACATGGAGTTTTTCAAAACTTTTCAAAGCGGTAATTTCGGTAAGGTATCTCTTGCAAATGATAAATCTCTTCAAATTGTTGCAAAGGGAGATGTTTTGTTGAAACTAACGGATGGAAATAGCTGGCTTCTACAGGATGTCCGGTAAGTTCCTCAACCCAAAAACAATTCAATTTCAGTTGGGCAATTGTTCTCTCAAGGATTTAATGTCTGATTGGAATCCAATAAATGGAAAGTCACTAAAGGTTCTTTAGTAATTGCAAAAGGAAGCAGATTGGATACTTTATATTTGTTAGAAAGCCTCAATGAAGTGGGAGCTATTCGCGACAGTAATGTAAAGCAGTGGCACAAGAATTCTCACAATCCACATCAACAAGACGTTAAAAAAGAGCAACTGAAACAAACAGTAAGAAATTGGGAGGTAGCCATTAGAAATTATGATTTTGAGGATCAAAATTGCAATTCTACATATAAAAAATTAAAAATAGTGTCTGCTGCTGAATGTGAAGTTTCACCAATGGAAATAGATGAGTCTTGATGATTACTTCACCATTGAAATCGATGAAATGGAAATCGATGAAGCTGATGGTGTGAATCTGAACAACAATATGGAGTTATGTTCTGTACCTAATGGTCCAAACTTGGGGCTTCTGTAGAAAATAACAAGAAAGAAATGTGTTTGGATGCAAAGGAGGTTGAGACAACCAGACAGAATTTGTCTTGGCCTTTTGAGCCTTCTCATATTCCCGAAGATGTCAAAAGTCATCGGAGTCAGGCCATTGAGAAGGGTGTAGCTGAAGAAACAGTGATTCCAGTACAAAAGTTTGATCCTTTACACATGGCGGCAGGAAAGTCCATGGCAGCAATTCGTGAAAGGGCTGCAGTAGCAGCTGAAGAGGCAGCAGAAGCCATGCATAGAGCAGGGCAAGTTGCATCAGATAGGGCCATTGTTGAGGCTCGAGAACGAACTGCTATGAGAGCTGCTGTAGAGAAAGTAGCTATAGAAGCTAGAGATCAAGCAGAGAGGCCTGCTACAAGAATAGAAGAGAGGCCACGAAGAAATGAGAAGACTCTCGAAAAACATTCTGAAATGGCTCTGAGAAACGTTGATGACACGGAGGAAGAGATGTTCAAGGTTACTGCCAAAAAGGGGAATCCAAAGCCGATTCAAGGCATATATGTTACTTTGGATCCATCTGACTTGTCAAAGATCAACCTCTTCACAGAGTTTGGATTCTTACGGTTTACAACATATCAAGATGCTATGACTGCCTTTAGGCGTCTGCAGAAACAAGATGTTGTATATGGTTGTGACGGGAGTGCAAAGGTAGCATTTACAGATACCTCCATCAGGGTTGATGAGGAGGCTATGTCACAGGTGAAGACAGTATTTTTAGATGGAGTGCCAAAATCTTGGGACGAAGAGCGTGTAAAAGAGGTAACTCAAGAATATGATTATGTTCTAATGTCGTGTTACTTTACACAGAAATTTGTGATTCATATCAGGGCCAGGGTCTATGAGAAAACAGTTAGGATTCCTCATAGTGCAAGAGCATGCGGTAGCATGTATACAGCCAATGCTGCAGCAACTGCAATTGAGACCATGGGCATGACCTTTCCGTATAGTTCTTCAATAACATCAGAGGATTCACTGAAGCTCAATGAATGCACTCCTATGAACACGTATGATGAATGTTCTCCTGTGTACACGTATGAAAACTACTGGTCTGTAGTACATGCAAATCGAGTGGATGGGAAGGTGAAAAGACACAAGCACATGAACAGACACCCAAGTAAGGAAGAAATGGTCCGTATTGGAGCGGCTGGTGAATGTGTCATTCATTGGGATGAATATCGTGTTGGAGGTTTCCTTGCCATGTCTAGGGCCCAAGAAGATCGATCCCTGAAACTGTATGTGTTTTCTGAATCTGAAGTAAGATATACAGAGCAGACACATGAAGATGATTGCCTCATTCTTGCCAGTGATGGATAAGGGATGTGTCGTGGTCAACTAGGCAATATGAGGTTTGAAGATTTATAATCCAGCTTCAGTGCTATATGATGAGGGCTGTATAGAGCCCTGGGAGAATGTTTCTGCCTGTAAAGACGAGGAAAATGACTCCTTTGCTGGGGAATTTGACGGCCCAGACATAGTGATGATGCCTTAGGCCAAGGTGGAAGCACATGAAGGATACATTATATTGAATTTTTCTCACTATGAGTTCAATCCTTTGCTTGAGGAGAACCACAGATATGTTGATTAAAATTCAAAAACAAAGTTGTTGTTTGCCTTGTTCACTGATGTTTTTACAGGGCTTGATTCAATGAATCAATTGAATTCGTTTTTTAGGAGGTTCGAGAAGCAGCCATTGTCTTAGATCTGTTTATTAATTTTATCTGCTCGATTAAAACTTACATGATTATGCTCATACAGTCAATACAATTGTTTAGAGCATACATTCAATTCAATTGTTTAGAGCATCAATTCTTTCTTGTTGTTTACGAAAAGTACGTGTTCACAAACCACTTCCGCTGTAAAGTTTATAACCCCCTTCATGTAATCCTCTGCGACTTTGCTTCTCCAAAGATTATAACTGAAAATAGGTAAGGAAGTTTGGTGAAAGATAACAGAACTCAGATTACTTGAACAAGCTAAGGATTTTGACACGTGCTCACTCAAGGGCCAAAAAAAATGCAGTTTGCACTAGGCTTCATTTCTGGACATGCATATTTCAGTGACAAAGTGGTGAAGTGGGCTACATAGTTCAAAGTTTTGTTCATATTGTGTAGTGGTTGTAGACAATGACCAATTGCCTTCTAAGAAGCAGCATGCTCAATCTCAATCATCTTCTCTACATGCTACTTAATTCTTTGAAGAATAAATCGTAACAAAAGCTTTCATCAGATTAAGTTTAACTAGTAAAAAGAATGAGATATTTAGTCATCCCAATCAAATCCAGGAACTTCACTAACTGGTTTCAACTTTGAACAAATCAGATTCACGTATTCTTATTTCATTTCATATTTTATATTTATATGTGCATACAGTAAATTACGTATTGCCATAACGGTTTATGATCCCAAATATCTGCCGTCTCTAGAAGATGTACTGAAAAAGGAAAACACACAAGCAAACCTCTATGTATAACATGTATTTTTGTGAACTTTCTGAAGGTTATTAATTCATCAAAGGTGGTCTGCCCCTTTTGGCATCAACACCCAAAATCATCGAGTTGCACAAATACTACTACTTTCGCATCTTAAAATTAACAGAGCCTCTGATCCAGTGTTACAACGCATTGTCGTCAGCTAGTCCATATGGATTTCTCTGGATTTCCGGAGATCAACAATTTGGCGAATGAAAACTCTCTCATAATGATATCTGTGCCATGAATTAAATCAAGGAAGCTTGCAAATAAAAGTGTAAAAAAGAAATGTGAATATAAATCGCTTAAAAACATGCAACAAACGAAATGTTAGAAATTTGACTTTTCCGTTCACTTTACATTTCTTTGTCATTTTTATTGCACCCAAAAATTCATCTTGTGCAACTATTCAAAGACTAAAGATTTGTCATTTTTATTACACCCAAAAAGTCATCCTGTGCAACTTTTCAAAGACTGAAGAAATGTATATGAAACTTACAATCAAAAGTAGCGTGAAAGAAAATTTGCAACCAATATAGTAATGAAAACATAGTGAAGGATACATCATAACGGACAGAACTGCAAAACAAGCACAACCCATGCTGACATGTATGGCTGCTGAAGGGAAGAAATTTTGATGGTCCACTAATTTGCTTTCAGAAATACGTGTCAGAATGCCTGCAATGCAAAAACCTGCAAGAACTTTGGATGATGGCAACCACTGAAGCATACTGAAGGAAGATGTATCCTGTTCAAACAAACATAGCAATGTAAAATCCATAAAAGATATTAAGATAGCTTCACTTGGCTCATTCCCTGCATTCTCCAAGTTAATGTAGACTGGAAATGATAGAATAGGATGGAATTTGCATGCTTACCTTGAAAAATATTCTGATGAACACTAATGAGTATGTGATCCGCAAAAGCATATCTTTGGATAAAGTTAAGTTACAAATATAGATTGACACAGGATACTACGCTCTATAGCAACACATCCATAAAAT
Organism: Thuja plicata; assembly: GCA_018584345.1. Taxonomy (NCBI): domain Eukaryota; kingdom Viridiplantae; phylum Streptophyta; class Pinopsida; order Cupressales; family Cupressaceae; genus Thuja; species Thuja plicata. Next base: position 339,899 of record MU224947.1, read on the forward strand.
AGTAATGCAATCCTTTTCGTTTGAACTTCCAATACAAAATGAACCATAAAAAAATTCTAGTTAAAGTATAAACGGGCCAAACAGTCAGAATAGGATCCAGCAATAAATGGACTACAAATTTTTGTTGTTAAAGCAACAAAATACTGGGACTTACAAACATGATGCATCACAGGGAGGGGATCGATAATATTATAACATGATTTCTGACTCTACAAATGCTATAGAATGAGAGTTGAGGCACTTATAGACTAAAGCTACAATCTAATATCTGGTATATGTACAGTTATGCTTTTAATCGTTGGATGCATCAAGTTATGGAGTGACCAGCTTATGGCACACAAACTTGGACTTACCATTTGTCAGTTCCTACATTTAACTATTATAACACTAGTTGGCCTAATTGGAACTATGGGATCACCATAGCCTAGTTATGTTTTATATGGAAGGTAGTTGTTAGATGTTGATCATTTTGCAAAACTCGTTCTTGTTGCAAGAGTTTTTGAGTTTGCCTGTTAATAATGGCTAAGTTTAATATTAAGTCTCCACTTTCTTTTTACTCATATTGTATGGTCTCCTCTATTCTTCTCTTGATATCTTGTGGACTGCAATATATTACTGTCATTCTTCTCTTGCAATAAGCAAGTTCATTAAATGTATTCAGTTTAGATGTTTATCCAATGTTTGCCATGGCCTGTATTACAGACATGAGAATTGAGTGTCATTCATTCAGCCAACAGAACAAATATCCTGTGGAATTGTGTTAAGTAAATTTAACCTGGAAAAATAGCAGCACAGTATGTGTGCTGTGAAAGATAATCTGCATGCACAGTACTCAATTCTCTGCATTGAAAAAGCACAAGCAGCAATAACAAAGGCACAAGAGAGTTGTAAGTGGATACTTATGAAATTTGCAAGGATAAGCCCAATAGCCCCAGCCCTCTGAACAAGTATAATATTCAAGCAAACATAAATAACAGAGAACAGCACAAGTGAAGCATTTGACCAAAGAAGCTGGCGGTTGGTCCCAACTGCATGCAAAAAAGCCTCAGTTGTACCTGCATCAAACAAAATGTAAGTATTTGAAGACACAAAATCCCCTCCATCTAGCAAAGTAGAAATGAAAACTGCCCTTAATCCCAGCATTATAGATGCGCCTCAAGAAAAAAATATAGATGAGTCTCAAGGAAAAACAAAGGAAAATTTTATGCTATTCCTCTGCATCTGTAAAGAACAAACCATAAACCTCTTTGCTTTAAATGCACTGCAATAATAACAAAACTTAAGGCTATATAACCACAAATAAATTATTTGCATCAGCAATTTTATTCTCACTATATGTGTGTTGCCAGCTAAAAAGAGACCAAATGATCATGACCTAATCAACTGTAGAAAAATAGAAAAGGATGGCTCATGAAGTAGAGCAGTAACCACCTCATCGTGGCTGAGTAAATATGGTCAGGTCTGGAAGATGGCTAGTTAAATAACATTCTATTTACATATATTATACCTCATTTAGTTGGTCCTTCATACATGTTGAATTTTTCTGTTATAAAAAAGTACTGGCCATATGTAAATTGTAATTAGATCCATCCATCTAGTTGGTGGAGTACATGTTAAAAGTAGCCTGTAACATTCTCTACTTATACATATTTAAGAGTTTGAAAACAAACATACACACGTGTTAACAAAACCATTGTGAATTTCATTCTTTTAATGAAAGAAAATCCACTTACTCCATGGCAATAGGATATGGTATCAAATGTTTTAGAAAGCATGTTTTCTTTTGACATTAAAATTATTTGAAAAGTTTCCAAATTTAAAAGTAGAAAACTCAAATCTTTGATTAATTTCCATATTACAGTAAAATAAATGTATGAAAAAGTAATACCTTCCAAATTTAAATACTTCTATTTGCATTGCCCAATTAATCTATGCATGGAAAAGAAATTAATGAATGAAAAAGATCACATTAATCTTCATGAATGACAATATGTAAATGGAATGCAAAAGCAAGTTACACTAGCAAGTAGAGGTGCTGACAGAAAACTTCAAAAGTTACAGAAGTATCTAAAACTAAAACAGCAGATACTAGCAAAGGGGTGTAACGTTAAACATGCCTGTATAGACAAAGCAAATAACACAAATGATCCTGAGAAACAAATGCTCATCTGAAACAGAAACTATCAAGAGAGCCAAGAGAAGGGGATTGGTGGAGATCAAGATACTAGTCTGCATCAGAGTCCAGAGCAGAATGGTCTGCAGCCTCATCAATCACAAAAAAAGGGGCAATACAAGTTTTGATAGAGTCCTCAAAATAATAATGTGGGCTACCAGAATCAGGTTTGACAATCGTGGGAGGAAGCAGGACCCTCCATCTGGAGTCTCTCTTAATATCCATGGCTGGTGTTCATCAAGAAGTCGAGAGAAAACTAATAAAGCATGTCTGCCTTTGTAGTCTTGAAAGTAAATGCACCAAATAAGCATCATGTCTGGCTTTACAAGCTTGTGAAAGTTTCTCGATGAAGGCCATCAAGACCAAGAAATTACGGCAATTTTAAATTGTCATTTCACTTAAACTTTTATATCTTATGGGGCCTGATGGAGCCCTCATTTTTGCAAAATTTTGAGACCTCCATTAGAGAAATAGCGTTCGAAATTAATGTCAAAATATTCTCACGAACACAAACAAAACTATAAGTATCACTAATGACCAAAGGACAAACATTTCATAAAGAAAGATGTTCTGCTAAAGATGGAAGAAGAATACATTGAAAAGATATATTTTCAAATATTAAGCTTTAAGCCAGATTTAGTTATCACTGAGTGAATTCCGAAGGTTGAGGAAAAAAAATAACAATAGAAATACCAAAGCATGTGGAAATCAAATTAAGACAGATATCAAAGACTTTTGAATAAATACTGTCAACAACTATGCAACTCGACAACAAACATATTGTTTGGAAGAATATTACGAG